>WSFP011482230.1:0-15992 GCA_009831015.1 Picea engelmannii | reverse complement strand
TTTTATTTTTGTTCCTATGCTCATAGTTTCATTTAGTTTTTGTTTAATTCTTGTTAATAGCTTTGTTGTTTTCTTTCTAACCTTTTACCATACAGCTGTCATGACTAGCAGAGCCCAAATAGGCATGTAAGCACTCACTTTTTTCTCACACAGCGACGAGAAGAGTGCAAACACAGAGGAAGAAAACGAGACCACCCAAATCAAAGAAACCTACCCAGAAGTCAGTGGAACTAGCCCTAAATCACCCATCCCCTAGGTGTCTTCTATACCCATGGTAAGCTCTATACCACATGCTTATGCTAGTTTTATTACATCGCATCCAGTTAGTCAGTCGCAGTCTGTAAGTGTAAACATTAGGAGGATATTGGTATCCCGAGGCATATCACAACCAGGACTGTTAAGTTTCATTCTAGTAGGAACAGGGAGACCCAGAATGGCTGGAAATATGGGAGGCTTGATTTCCTGATACCCATAGTTTTGGGGTAAAGGGGATAAGGATGTAGAGAAACATTCATTCTTATGTGAATCCATCTAGATATCCAGAGGGAATCTCGATGCAAACAAGTTAGTGTAATTTTAGACTACCTTGAAGGATCATGCCCTCAAATGGGAAATGAAGGCTATTGAACTAGGGGTGCAAGGAAAAGTGTTCACCCTTGCCCAAGTTCAGTTGAAGTTCATCATCAAATTCAAACTACCCCAGTCCGAGATACAAGCTCTCTCTGAGTTGCAGGAGATTCAAAAAGGGAAGGAGAATCTATCTAGGAGTACAGTAAAAAATTTAAAGATGCTATTGAGAGGTTAGCACATCAAATTCATGAAGATCATGAGAGGGAATGGTACATCCAATGATTACTACCTCTGACGATAATTCCTTTAACGCAACATCGAATAGCCACCTTAATAGATTCCTTGGAATAGTCGATGAAGATTGAAGCCATGACATGTTATCTAGGGAGTCTGAGGGTGACTAGGCCTCCAGTAGATGCAAATTTGTCGCAACTCCATGGAAAAATATCGGTGATAACAGAGAATATTCAAGAATTAACCACACCAAGACTAGGACGACCTCGGGTTTGGTGCACAGGATGCTACACAGAAGGGTATCTGGAAAATGAATGTCTACGCATGAGGGGAATGGGAACTTCTCACATCCTATGGGACCCTCTCTAGGACCAACGGGAGGAGTTGCAAAAGTATATGAAACTCCACCATTCCATGCACCAGGGGTATACCAAATCTTCTCGGGCACTCAAACATATCATCCATTTGAGTATTATGAGATTTGTTAAACACAGGGGCATGCGTCGAGGCAGTGTCCTATTATTTATAAGTACATGAGTGCTCCCAATACAATACATTGTGAGTTCTACACATCTATGGCACATGCTACAAATCAATGTAGAGCACGGGACGTGCTTGCAGACAGATTAGATCGGACAACATTCAGAATAAACAAAACCCCCTAAGGACCTGGAAGCGGCCAGGGAAGTGGGGTTGGAGGTGGATTCAGAGGAGGAAAATATGGAGGAAGAGGTTCAATCCTATGTTACAACTACAACGAACAAGGTCACTTGGCCATATACTTCCCTCACCCAAGATGACCATGGTTCTCTCACTGTAGAAATAATGCGTACGCAATCAAAGACTTCCTAGAATTGATCGCAAAATGGGAAGATCAGGTTCGTCAACGAGGAGCTAATCTCATCAGCTCAGAACTAAAAATGGGGATCGCGGAACAAATACCTAATATCAACATCATTACTCATAGAGGAGGAAAAACTAGGGCAGATGCAGACAATCATCCTAAGACTGAGAAAGTTGTTCCCAAGGATGACAAGTATGACCCTTTGAAAAAAACGTTGTTCTTCAAAGATGCAACGAAAATATTTAAGAGTATCCCCACTCTAGAGATAATGGAGAATTCCCTTAAATTCGGTTGTCAACCTAAAATTGTGCAAGTCCCTACCTCACCACCGGCACCTGAAAACTCGACAATTCCAAAGAGACACCCTGAGGAGTCTCAAAATGTAATCAATATTTGGTTTCAATTGTTATTTGATATCCTAGGGGATGACCAACTTACAGAGAATTTTTTCAACACCATGTACCTAATACTGGGAAATGAGGGAACTCCAAAAGCCATAGTAAGGAACAACCTCCCTGAGAAGAATACCCATAGAATACAAAGAAGAGAGGTGCGAACAGAAAAATAATTTAGGTTAGAAGCCCAACTAGATGATTTTGAAATCAAATATGTCATGCTAGATTTGGGATCTGATGTCAACATCCTACCCAAAAAGACCTAGGAATCTTTGGGAAAACCTCATTTAGTGTATTACCCCATCCAGTTGAGAATGGCAAACCAGTACTACGTTTTCCTAGTAGGAAGGATGGAAAATGTGGAAATTGATGTTGCGGGAGTTAAAACCATAGTTGATTTTGAAGTAATTGAAATCATGGGAGATAAGAATCCATACCCTAATCTTCTCGGAATTTATTGGGCATATGAAAACTATGTTATCATTTATCTAAATAAGGACACCATGATGTTTGAGGTGGATGGGATAAAAGTAGTTCAACCCTTAGATCCATGTTTAGGGCCTAGATACATTGAACCAGTGGACAACAATATGGAGTCAGATTCTCTTGACCAATTATACACCATAACAACAGGAACGGGACCAGAGTACATAAATACCACTGCAGATAGATCGATAAGTTGGAGAAGCATATATTCTCCCGACGAGGATTCAAAATTATCATTTGATAGTTGACAGCAGGGCTCATAGATCCTAAGATAGCTTCTATAGGAGAATATTGGGATGAGAAAACTATGAATGAAGTACACATCCTATTGCATAAGTATGAGGAATGTTTTCCAAAAACTTTCTCAGAACTGAAAGGTATAAAAGAAGCCATGGGAGAAATGAAAATCGAGTTGAAACCCAGCTCAAAACCTGTGAAGCATAGACCATACCGCCTTAATCCTAGAATAAAAGAGAAATTCAAGAAGGAAGTGGACAAAATTCTTGAGGCAGGAATTATTTTCCCAATCAAAGAAGGAGAGTGGATCAGCCCCATATTTATCTAGAGCAAGAAATATACAGAATAAATTTGGGTCTGTGTGGACTACATAAGTCTAAATTCTACATGTGTGCACGATCCATTTCCAACACCTTTCAGTGACAAAGTGTTAAATCAAGTTGCGAGAAAAGAATCTTATTTGTTTACAGATGGATTCTTCGAATATCACCAAGTCATAATTGCAGAGGAAGATAAGAAGAAGACCACATTCATAGCTGAATGGGGATCATTGGCATACAATGTAATTCCCTTCGGCTTAAAGAATTATTCTACAGTCTTCTCTCAGATCACAATAGCAACATTTTGATAGTTCATACACAAGTTTGTAGAGGTCTACGTGGATTATTGGACAATATACATCCTGTTAAAATAACATGTAGGGCTACTCTGGTTGATGATTGATAGATTTCGTGAATTACAAATATCTATGAATCTAATAAAGTTCATCTTTTGTGTACCACATGGAAATATGCTAGGCCATATTGTATGCAAAGAAGGAATCTTGGTAGGCCCAGCTAAAGTTGTGGTCATTCTAAACATGCCGCCACCTACAAGTTTGAAATTTTTTCTCTCTACATTGAGGCATACATGATATTACCGCAGTTTCATCAGAAGATATGCAACTATCACCGTACCTCTAGAAAATTTATTGAAGAGGTCCAAACTATTTCGGTGGACACCAGAGTGTGAAAAATAATTTGATATTCTTAAAGAAAAACTAAGTACTGCACCTATCTTGATATTTCCCAATTGGGAAATTAAATTCCATGTACATGTGGATGCATCGGGAATTTCCCTAGGAGCCATTTTAGCGCAACCAAGGGAAGTAAATATGGACCACCCTATCTATTTTTCCAGCAGAAAAATTTCGCAAGCTGAACACAACTACACAACCACTGAAAGGGAAGGTCTAGCTATGATTTATGCATTACAAAATTTTAGAAACTATTTATTAGGCTCTCATTTCAATATTTTTACTGACCACTCTGCATTGAAGTACCTAGTTAATAAGCCAGTACTTGAAGGAAGGATTTGCAGGTGGCTACTAATATTTCAAGATTTTTCATTCGAAGTAATTGTTAAACCAAGAAGATGCAATGTACGTCCAAATGACCTTTCCAGGTTGGAGTCATGGGAAAGTGATGGAGCAGTGGATGATCAACTCCTAGATGCATACCTATTCCAAATTAAGTCCATCCTAGAGTATCTTGAAGACATTGATATCTTCCTCAGTACATATAACTGCCTAGAAACTTAATTTGCAACCCAAAAATGACATATGGTGGTTCGCGCAACCGACTATCAACTGATTGCGGGACAAATTTACAAATTGGGACTAGACATCATCCTGAGACGATGTGTCTTGAACTACAAGAGGTAAGATATCCTATGGGAATGCCACAATGGAGTTGCGGGAGGACATGTTGGAGGTAAGGCTACAACACAAAAGGTACTTCAAGATGGATTATGGTGGGATACGTTATTTAAAGACGCTAAAGAGTATGTTAGATCTTTTGACACCTGGAAAATAATAGGAAAACCATCATGCATAGATGAATCACCCTTTCATCCAGTCAGAGCACTTCAAGCATTTGAGAAGTGGGTTGTTGACTTTATTGGACCAATCAACCCGATAGATAAGCATTCAAAGGCTAGATACATCATTACCACAACATATTACCTCACGAGATGGGATGAAGTAGAGGTAGTTCAATATTTTTCGACCGATACAGTTTCTAGATTCATCTTTGAAAATGTCATTACTCAGCCTGGATGCCCTAGACATTTGACTAGTGATCAAGGTAGCTACTTTATTAACAACACAATCAAAACGTTGACAACATAATTCCTTATACAACACCATAAGAGAAGTCTCTATCATCCACAAGCTAATGGTACAGTGGAGGAATTTAATAAAATTATGGAAAGAGGACTGACAAATTATGTTACGCAAACAAGGAAGACTGGGATGATCAAGTTCTAGCAGTCTTGTGGGCTTACATGAATACCACGAATAAGCTACACAAGTATACTGCACTTAAATTGGTTTATGGGAAATAAGTTTTTGTACCCACATAGTTTATCACCCCTAGTCTCTATATAGCATAGGTTTCACACATGACAGATGATGAATCCATTGCATAGAGGATTGCAGACTTGCAATAAATTGAGGAAGCGAGATTTTTATAATATTTTCATCACTCACTTGAGAAAGCTAAACATAAATCTTGGCATGATAGGAACATTAAGTCCAAAATATTTACAGAAGGGGATAAGTTACTACTTTACGACAATTGATATTAGAAACATCCAGGCAATTTGCGCATGCATTGGTTGGGTCCATTCATTGTTGTAGAAATCCAACACTCTGTTGCAGTGAAGCTAGCACAACTAGATGGTATCCTTCGACCAGGTGGGGTGAATGGCGCCCGCCTAAAACCCTACATTTCTCATGATTGAGACAAAGGATTTTTTCTCCAGTCCAAAGAAGCATGTACAGTAGTTAGATTTTAATTTCTGTAACTTCTCTAATTCAGTTAATAACGTCGAAGTGTGCATAGTTGTGCCACAATATATGGTATTTTTTATTCTAAGTGTTGCTTCTGTGAATAAATGCTTCTTTGGCTACCCAGAATCGGAAGAGCCACCCTTACATTAAATGAAGTCATTAAACATGATGGGGACAACCATTGTGGTCGGAGACGGGGTGAATCCGAACTAGATCATAGCCCATGTGCCATACACATCCGGTCTAGTCATTCCCTTTATGGTAGCTACAGTAACCCGTCAGAACGTTCCAATAAGCCATAAAGGCACGACATGCATAGATTCCATCGATATCCCTACTAATATTCTCAACCATTAAAATGGTAAGCCCCACAAGTCGAACACATCCCTATCAGTCCATACATTAAAATCCAAGATCACCCTATAGATATTACCCCATTACAAGTCGCGTCGGACATCTAAGCCTAAAATTGTGTTTATGGCCTAATTATGAGTGTCTTTATGAGAGAATAAAGAGTTTTCCAACTATCTAGTTTATAATATCCCATGAAATCGAGGAATGAAACTCACTGTTTGTTAGCTACCCTCTAGTTTTGAATTATCTGCACCCGAGCATACTCTGATATTTTTTTCTCTCCTTAATCGCAACCCTAACCCCAACTCACCTATTTTACCAGTGCTTTATAGCCACCATGCCAAGAGTAGAAGGAGGTCGGAGTTCAGCTCCCAAAGAAGCAATTCTAGATGAGTTGTATGATCCCATGATCGAGTTCATAGGCAATGTCAAGGGGAAGATCGAGAAAGTAAAACTACTGGAACTTGACCTGATGGACCAAGTATTTTTTCCGAAAATGAATATTAGAGTGTTCTAGGAATTGGCTCCAGATTCAATGGGAGGCATACAATTTGTCCCAAAACCAGCCTTCACCAACCCATTCAATTCTACAATTATGCACCTCACGGATTTACCAGTCTTCGGGACCATTGGTGAGGTTGCACGGTGCAAAACATTTATGATCAATCAAGTGCATCATAGGAGCCTATGGATCAACTGAAGATATTCGATTCATGCAAACGACATCCTCCATCTCACCAGATTATCCCTCGAGGGTGAGGATGTGTCCAAAGTATTTCAAGGCCCGAGAAAGCACGAGAAGAGGAAGGGCGAAGTCATCCTGTACGAGAAATTCCACACTCAGAGAGGAGGGCGCACGATGAATATTGACCTGATTATTATAGAAACAGTCTGGATAGCCTACTATGTCATTGTGAGTAAGGTTATGTGCTCCTACTATAAGGGAGAATGCACCTTATATGCTCTTTTAGTATCATATTTATGTGCAAATGGAGTTGTTTTCAACTGGTGCAGCTACCTACTAGAGGAACTCCTAGTTGCTTATGAGGAAGCTCAGGATAAAGGAATAAATTTCACATATGGATACCTATTAGTAGCATTTTCAATGTGGAAATGGAGGCCACACATGGGAATACAGTTGTCACCAGTGGACAAAGGTCGCCTTGCGAAAATGTTTGAACCATGGCATGTAAGGGCGGATCATGAGAACCTGGACTTCAACAATGCAACCTTTTTAAAGTGGTACAATCAGCTAATTGACGCAACTCAGTGGTGGTGCATACTACAAGATATGTTGAATATCAACATGTGGAACATCACATTTGGCCTAAGCCACCACAATACCCTTTTTTGGCCAAGGCATTCGATGCTCGAGGACTTCCACTCAAGGTTGCTACCTTTCTACCTTGATGAGGAAGCATTTGACAAAGAGGTCATGTCATGGAACGACATCAAGCACAACCCACACAAGTTTGGTATACATTACCTCTTTCCCCCAGAGCTCCTGAAGAAAAAGGGTCAGGAAGAAGGAGTAGGTCTAAGTTTTGTCCCAACAAAAAAGAAGCAGAAGGTCCAACTTTCATTAGACTCAGAAGAAGAATAGGATGAGGAACCCCTGGAGCAGAAGAAGAGGACATTTCCAGTGTTTTCATAGCTCATAGAATAATCCATGCTATTAGGGAATGATGTCAATGAAATCCTAGTTGTTTCATTCATAGAGGATGTCTCAATCAAGAAACCCCAAATAGGTATTTCCCCTGTAAAGGTCGTGAACCCACAACCAATATCCATGACTATACCTCATACCATAGCACTCACCCGTGCTACCCAGACTGTGATTAATATCACAGATGATCTTGAGCCAGATGCCAAATAATTTTCAACTATCATTACTGAACAAGCACCATCGCCACCACAAGATACCATTGTTCCCTCCTGACCCACATCCCCCGAGCCAATGCAGCTAGATATCCCTGACCCTTCTGAGAACATCAAAGAACCCATTAACTTGACTATCGAAACCTTGAGCCATCTAGTTTCTCCTTTGATACCCATTTCGGTCACTCTGCCTTCGGAAAAAAATCAGCAACAATAAATCCCCTCAGTCACCCTAGAATCGCAAGTTCCCATTACAAAAGTCAGTGCTGAGATCCCCATAAATAGAAGTGAGACTCCATAAGTTTCTCTAAAATTAAGGATAGGAACACAACAGGATCAATTGGCACAATCCAGATAGAGCATAACATCACTGAAAGAATAACTGGAGCCAGTACTCCAGAATCCACATAAATGTGAAGAACTATTACAAATTTTCCTGGAAAAGACAGAGGTTATGCCTCTACTTCCAATGGCTCTGAAGACTAGAATTGCACATCAACTGCAAGGTCCATCCCTGGGGTAATAAGAAGTGGAGACACCCTTAGAACATTCGATGGCTAGTGGAATATCACTACAAGTTCATTTACCCCTGGATGCCACAACTTCATCTAGTGACATCGCTCAGTTGCCGACAACGCAGATAGTCGACTTAATCAAAGCCTAAACCGAGAAATTGGACCAAAGGATGCAGCAGTCAGAATGAGAATTCGACTTCCAGAAGCAAGAAGGGCTCCTCGCGTAGACATGAACAACACAAGAGGAATATTTAAATATTCAGGAAGAGCATAAAGTAGAGAAGGTGAAGGAAAAACTAACAGAGGCTTGGAAAATGATAAAAAAGACAACGCCTCAGCTGCCAGAATCCAGTGCAACAAGTGAGCTTGCGAAACATATTGAATTAATTTAGGTAGCCTGGTATGTGCTAGAAGAATGAGCAAAAGATATTGAAGTACAATTGTGGGACAGTAAGCGAGAATCCAAACTAGAACCCAGGAAGCTACAATACCAACTGGAAAAAGTGATTTTGGAAGGAAACAATGCAAGAGTAACCTTACATAAAAGGATTGCAGAGTGAACAACAATTTTCAAAGAGGTTAGCGATTGGATGGGAATTATTTCGAGGTGAAACCAAACATTGGAGGACCTGCGCTTGGAAATCCAATCTCTCATTGAAGAAGCAACCAACACCATGGATCCGCTGGAACAACAAGAAAAATTGACAAGATCCAGTAGGTGGACAATGATATGAATGCATTGTTTGAATCTCAAATAGTGGCTAAGAAAGAACTAAGAGAATTTCGACCCATAGTCCAGAAAACTTATCTACATATGCACCAAGTGGATGCCATAGTTGAATTAGTGAAATAATGCATTACAGATGTCACCCAACAGTTTGTTGTTGAAGCTTCACTACTTTCCAGAAAGTGGCAGGACAAAGTGGAGAACTTCCAAGAAGTTAGGAAAAGATCCCTAGAAAAAGTACCTAAGTTGGGCCCTTTGTTTGAAGAGGCCAAAGAAGAAAGAACTGAAGTGGGAAGTGGAAGAAACTTAGAGACATAAGATAAAGGTAAACAACATGCCAACTCAGAGACCACGGAAGAGCCAAAGATTTGACTCAAGACGAGTCAAGGATTGTGGTCGGATCCTATTGGGCCCTTTGTTTTGATAAACAGAAGTTGCCCAAGCTACTGAGGAGCTGGACAACGGACTAAAGGAAGAAACACGAAGCGGTTGGAAGGATAGCACAACATCAGTTTTGAAGAAATAAGTTGCAACAAGATCAAGAAGAAGAGAGAACTCTCGGGTTCTCAACCAACAAACCTAGATCAGACTCTATATATATGAGATCGATATGATTGTAATAGTGTTTTTATTGTGAAGGAAAGGTTAATAAAAGGCTAGTGATGGACAACTGAATGAATGTAATTGAGTCTAATTCTGAGTCTAGTTTACTCATAGATGTTAGTTGAGTTAAATCTTGAGATCTGGGTAAGAATTAGACTGTCAATGTAATAGAGCTTTGTATTATTGTAGAGTTGGAAAGAGCAAGGGACTGAGATAACCTTGTCTCACACTAGTACGAGAGTATCTATTGATTATTTGTATATGTGACTCAAGCTGTGAGAAGAACTTGATATATGTTAATACAGTGGGAGACCCAAATTTTGAATATATCTTATGTATTTAGTCTTCTGATTCTCTTGATTGTTGCTTTGTATTAAATTTTATGTCTAATATGCTTAATTGCTTCCTTGTGAATGGTGACGCAACTCTATTCCTTTATTCTTAGTTAGGAAATGTACATAACTGCTACATGATCCAAAAAGGATCCAAAGAAGGATAAGAACAACTCAGAAGGCACAGAAGAAACTCATAACACTTAGAATGGCTTTAGCAGGAAGCAAAAGGGAAAAAATTCAGAGTTCCAAAAACTCAGTGAAAATGACATGATCACAAAGAGCACATCGCAATCTTTCTAACGGTGCAAATGGCTTGTCAAACAGAGTTACATACCAAATAATATAAGAGGTCAAAGTTTTGGTCAACCTAGCCTAGTCAGCACGGATGAGTTAGCATCCGTACTGCTGACATCAGCATCAGTATGGATGACGTCAGCATTTGTACAACCTATGTGGAAATCGCAGAGGGTGAAACATGTCATGGTGATGGTAGCATGACATCAGCATGCCATCTGGAAGAACCAGAGGCTGCCATGTGTCACTCAAATTTGGAATTTTTAGGCTGCCATGTGGATGAGTAAAAAAGTGCCACGTGGCACCCCCAAGTGACGCCACGGAGAACCACCCAGGAAGTTCCATATGTCACGAGGTGACATAGAGGTGACATCAGCACACAGGTGGCACCCTCAAAATGAACAAGGAGGCCCCGTGACCAAAAAACGTTAAATATATATATAAATATAAACCGACCACCAAATATGGTGGTGGTTCCACCAAAACTAGCGGCATAATTGCTAGCCGCCAAATGTAACTGACCGACAAACCATTTGCCATATTCTCTGCCACATTTATCAGAGCGCGCCAAAACATTTGTCAAATTTAGCACAAAACTGCAAAACAGTCCGTGAAATGGAGCGGATTCCACGGGATTCGACCACGGGACCTCCACTAACCCACGCTCTAAAAATAGCTCCGCCTACCAACATGCCAAGCACCTTAGTTATGACATAACTGCCACAAAATTGTATAAGAAGGGGTTTCAGCCAGTGCATTCGGAACACAGAGCATGAGAGGTGAGACCAAGCACGCTTGTATAGATTTGTACGAACTTGGGCACAATTTTCAATATTTTGGCACGTAGTTCAAGATTTTCAATCATTTATTGTAGGAGGAGTGGCATGCAAACCAAGGCAAGGGTGCCTCCTGGGCCAAAAAGTGTTTGACTTGGATCGAGGCGTCGAGATAGTCAATTTTAGGTAAAACGATGCCACGAACGCAGTGGTGGTTTTAGTTTTTTGATTAGAGAAAAACCTCTATAGCTTAACTACAGAATGAGGTATACTTATGTATTTTTCCCAATTATTTTGTGAAGTTAATAAAAAGTCCTACCCATTTGAGAGAAGGACCTGAAGACGTAGTCCACTAAGGATGAACTCCGTTATCAAGTTCTTTATGTTCATATTTCATGATTATGTCTCTTTCCTTTTGATCTTTTCCTTCTTTATGGTGTACTTTTTTTTATGCTCATTTTATGCAATTCTTTAATAAGTCACCTGAAGAAAAGATCCTAGATGTTGGTATCAGAGAAGTCGTCTTTGACTTGAATTTTTGAGTATGAATGATTACTAGGGCCAAGCATAAGCAGGGTGAAGGAACTATTCAGACGTTCAACCCCGAAGTTGGTCGTGCATCCCGAAGGAAGAAGATGGAAGAGGAGGATAAACATGATGAACAAGAGAAAAACATTCACATGGTATTTTATTGCATGTCAGAAACGGTCGAACGAATGTATGGATATTACAAGAAGAGGATGAAGAAGAAAGGGAAGAAAAAGGAAGAACATGCAGATGATGATGCTTCGGTAAATCAAGGGGATGGAGGAGATCCTCCTAAGCCTCAATCTTTTCCTTCAAGTTCTAGTTCTTCTTCCTCTGAGCATTCTCATCACTCTCAACATTCTAACCATAAAGCCTATTTTAAGAAACCATTATTAAATCTTGATGTAAAGTTTTCTTTACCGATGTTTAATGGAGATGCTAATCCTAAAAAGTTAGACAATTGGATCCGACAGGTTGAAGTATATTTTCATGTTTAGCATATTGACGAAGAGGAACTTAAAGTGCAACTGGCTTCTCTTCGGTTGGAAGGTACCGCTCTCATATGGTGGGAGAGCAAGCTACAAGACAAAAGTAAGTGTGGTAATCTTATTTCCTCATGATCAATAATTTAAAACAGAGATAAGAAAGCAGTTATATCCATTAGGGTATTTACATAAAGAAATGATGGAATGGAAAATTTTAAGACAGAGTAAAGGTCAGATTATACAATGTTTCACAGAAGAATTTAGGAAGATAGCTCGAGAATTGAACATTCCTTTGGATTCTTATGAAACTTTAATGAAGTATATTGGCGCACTTCATAGTTATATTCATCATACTTTTCTCTTGTTTAACCCCACTAGTCTTGACGAAGTTTGTGTGTAAGACACTCACCTTGAGAACAAGGGGAAACATGTTCAAGAAGATCCCACGAAGAAACCTTCCAATTTCCTACAAAATACTTTCAAGAATTTTAAAAGGAAGGAAAAGAAGACCGCTACAGTAACGAGAGGAGGAAAACCATCTTGCACTCATTGCAAGAGGATCCATCACGATGAAGAACATTGTTGGAAACTACATCCAGAAAAGAAACCAAAACAGTTCAATGGAAAGGGGAAGACAAAGATTGTTGCTATAGTGCAACAAGATCTTGGCTCCAAATCAGGATATGAGGGAAAGATCACATCAATTGGAGTACAAGGTAAATATTATCTTCATGCTACTTCAAGTTCCACTGATGAATCTTATATTGATGAATGAAAGAGGAATGAGTTATTTCATATACGAGTTGTATCTAAACATACTAAGATATATACATTATTTTATATGGGTTCCCAAGTAAACTTAACATTTGAAGCACTTGTCAAGAAGATGGGTCTTGTAACGAAACCACATCCAAACAATGTAGGGTAAGATTTTCTATTGCTTCAAAGTTGATTGATGAAGTGGATTTGGATGTTGTACCACTTGATATATGTGGCATAGTGTTGGGAAATTCTTATCTTTATGATAGAAAAGCAGTCTTCTTTCGTCATGAGAAAAAATACCACCTTACAAAAGGGCGAGTGGAATATATTGTTAGATCTCATAGCATGAGGGTAAATATGACACTTGTTAGTGAAAAGAAAATGAAAAGACTTATAACCACTAATAAGAGATATGTACTCATGATTGTCAAAGAGAAAGATGTCCGGACATCCGACGCTTTCCAAGGATGTGATATGTCTCATAAAAAGGAATTAATTGATATTGTTTCTAAGTATGATGATATTTTTTAGGAACCAGATGGATTACCTCCTAAGAGGGAAATCCAACATGAGATACATATTCAATAGGGTTCTCCTCTTCCTAATGTGGGCATGTATAGGATATCAGATGTGGAGATGACAAAGATCAAGAAGTAGGTACATGGATTATTGGATCAAGGGGTCATCAGGACCAGTTCATATCCTTGTGGTTCTCCAATCATTATGTTGCCAAAGAAAGATGGCACATGGAGAATGTGTGTCGATTACCAGGCCTTAAATAAAATCAGGGTGAAAAATCGATACCCTCTTCCTCGCATATATGATTTACTTGATCAGTTGAAGAATGTTTTTTATTTCACTAATTTGGATTTTCACAGTGGATATTGTCAAATCAGGGTCGCAGAACATGATTCATGGAAGACTGTGTTTAAAACCAAACAAGGATTGTTTGAGTGGTTAGTTATGTTGTTTGGGATTTGCAATTCTCTGACAACTTTCATGCGTGTGATGAATGATGTATTAAGGCCTTTCCTGGATGACTTTGTGATTGTGTATTTAGATGACATTCTTGTTTTTAGCAGGACTTGGGATGAAAATGTAAGGCATGTAAAGCAAGTATTGGATACTTTGCAAAGGAAAAGTGGTATGTGAAAATGTCGAAATGTGAATTTGGCAAGATTGCACTTGTATACTTAGGTCATATTGTGGGAGGAGGACAACTGAAGATTGATCCTTCCAAAATTGAAGCAATTGTGAAACGGCCTGAGCCAAAAAGTGTGACCGAAGTCCGAAGATTCTTGGGTGAAGTCTAGTATTGGAGGAGATTCATTCCCAACTTCTCCTTTATAGCAACTCCTTTGCATGCCTTAACCAGTGTGAAGAACACTTTCCAGTGGGAAGGAAAGAAACAAAAAGCTTGCAACATTTTGAAGGAGAAGATCAATACTGCACCAGTATTAGCACTGTTGAATCTTCAACAGTCATTCGAGATCGAGATAGATGCAAACGGATACGCCATGGGTGCATTATTGATGCAATATCGTAAGCCTATATGTTACCACTCTGAGACTTTTAACCAAATTGTTGTTAACTATCCTACATATGATAAAGAGTTGTATGCATTAGTTCAAAGTGTAAAGAAATGGAAGCAATACTTGTTAGGGAAGGAAACAATTATACATACAGATCACCAACCCTTACAGTATCTTCAAGCATAGACCAAACTGAAAAAATATCGGCACTACAGATGGATGGGTTTGCTAAAACAATTTCATTTGAAAATCAAGTACAAGAAGGGTACACGTAACAAGGTAGTTGATATGTTTTCTAGACCTCCTATCGTTGCTTCTAATATTTTGAAGAATACTTATTTATCTCATGATAGCTATTTAGAACAATATGACATCGATGAAGATTTTAAATAAGCATGTGAGAAGCTAATCCATGGTACACATGTAGAGAACTATTGTCTGTAGGGAAAGTTAATCTATCATCTTGGGAAGCTATGTATTCCTACAAGTGAATGAGTCCATGTGATATGAGAAGCTCATACTTCTCTTGTGTTTGGGAATTTTGGGGTAGGAAAAAATATGGCTCATTTGCAGAGGTTTTGTTATTGGCCTCAAATAAAAGAAATTGTAACTAAATATGAAAAGGGATGTGTGATGTGTTCTACTTGTAAGCCCACTAATAGAAAATTGGGGCTATACTAACCACTTCAACTTCCATCCCATCCATGGGAAAGTGTATCCATGGATTTTTTAGGGGGTTTACCAATGACCAAAGGGGGTCATGATTATTTGTATGTCATAGTGGATAGGTTCAACAAGATGTGTATCGTGATTCCATGTAAAAAGAAGATCATTTCTTAGCAGACAACTAATCTCTTTTTTCAGTATGTTTGGGTTCACTTTGGGTTACCCACGTCCATTGTCTCGGATCGATATACTCGATTCCTTGGGGATTTTTGGACTAGCTTGTAGAGAATGATGGACACCAAATTGAAGAGGAGCATTGATTTTCATCCACATACCGATGGACAGACAGAGGTGGTAAACATAACAGTGGTACTTTTTCTTCGAGGCTAATCCAAAAAGCATCCTACATTATGGGATGAACAGATACCATATGTACAACATGCTTATAACCGAGCTTTACAGTCATCCATTCAGAGTTCACCTTTTGAGACATGATTTGGGTACCTACCAAAGGTTCCTTTGGACTTGATGTATTGGAAATATGTTGATGTGAATGAAGAAAGAACAGAGGACAAAGCTAGCAAGTTAATCCAGAGGATTCAACAGATACACCAGGAATTCAGGGAACATTTGGAGAAGAACAGTATAAAGCTCGACATGACAAGAACAGGGTTGATCATCAGTTCCAGGTTGGAGACTGGGTATGGTTTCACATCAGCAAGGAATGAGTGAAGGGTGAAGGCAAGAAACTCAAGCCCATCCGAAATGGACCTTTCACTATTTTGGAGAAAAGCAGAACTAATGATTTTCATTTAGATATTCCACCTTATATGTAGATTTACTCAGTTGTGAACATAGAGAAATTGAAAAGTTTTGAGCCTCCCATGATCATGGATCAGGATGAGGAAGTTTCAATACCTTCAGTTGATGAGTTTGCACCT
>ML880968.1:0-15992 GCA_009831015.1 Picea engelmannii | reverse complement strand
CTAGGTTTTCTTCCCCTAGAGGGTTTCCCAAGATAAATGATGTGTCTCTTGTGATTGTGTATTTCTCAGTGATCTTGGATTATGCTATTGTTATCTAATGAAATGCAAACATCTATAATAATGGCTTAAACATTAACATGGATCTTTGTATTGAAGAGATGATTAGTCACATGTAATAGCCCTTATGAGAATTATGCATGGCAAGCACTCCCAAGATGGTCACCTCTTCCATTTCACCAATTACATGTAAAGTCCAACCACCACATTGTGTAAATGGATAGGATATATCAATTGAATTATTTATAGGAAATTAAGACAAAGGAGCACTTTGTATTCAAGTGCCCCATATATTACACCATCATGTAAATGTTTATATAATGATTCACAAATGTCCCGAACTACTTTTATGTAGGGAAAGCACTCCCAAGTTGGTCACCTTTTCCTTCTCACTAATTACATGTAAATCCCAACCACAACATTGTGTAGATGGATATATCAATTGTGTCATTTGTAGGAGATTAAGACAAGGAGAACTTTGTATTCAAGTGCCCCATATATTACACCATCATAGGTGTAATTATTTACATCATGATTCACAAAGGTCCCAAACTGCTTTTATGTAGGGAAAGCACTCCCAAGTTGGTCACCTCTTCCTTCTCACCAATTACATGTAAATCCCAACCACCACATTGTGTAGATGGATATGATATATCAATTGTGTCATTTGTAGGAGATTGAGACAATGGAGGACTTTGTATTCAAATGCCCCATATATTACACCATCATAAGGAGATGTAATGTTTATATCAGGATTGACCAAGGTCCCAAACTACTTTTAACACTATTCAAATAAAAATTTGTGTTATTTATAGGAGATTGAGACAAAGGAGCACTTTGTATTCAAGTTCCCCATATATTACACCATCATGGGGAGATGTAATTGTTTATATCATGATTCACAAAGGTCCCAAACTAATTTTATGTAAGGAAAGCACACCCAAGTTGGTCACCTCTTCCTTCTCACCAATTACATGCAAATCTCAACCCCCACATTGTGTAGATGTATAGGATATATCAATTGTATCGTTTGTAGGAGATTGAGACAAAGGAGCACTTTGTATTCAACTGCCCCATATATTACACCATCATAGGGACATATTAGTGTTTATATCATGATTGACCAAGGTCCCAAACTCCTTTTAACACTATCCAAATCAAATATCTTTGGATTTCTATAGTCAAGAGTGGATTAATAACAAATAATAGCCTTTATGAAAATTATGCAGGGAAACCACTACTAGGTTGCCCACCTCTTCCTTCCAACCTATGTCGACAATTTGAGGTGTAAGGTGTCATGTACATGCACCAATTGTGGATACAAAGGTCAGTTGTTTGATGATATTGTCCACATCCTTTTGTTGTGTCAAGAAATAACAACCTACCTACACGAAGCCATAGATATGTACTTTATCTAGTTGGTCTCAGTGCCACAATGTATCCTAACACAGATTAAGTAGTCAAGTGTCCATTACTAGTGCCCAGGTACTAGGAGAGCTTCAACAAATTGTACCTAGACACCCCCAAGAATCCCCAACCAAGTCCTCTTAACCTTAAGCATTCCCTAATGGATATTGGCATGTTTTTCATTAATACTCTCATGGTGATTGATGATGATGAAGATAGTTCCCCTTCTACTCATTATTTTTATATTTTTTCCTTCTATCACTTAAAAGCAACTTTGGCACTCCCATGTCACTATTGTGGCTTGTTGTACTCTCTAGTTCCATTGGATTTTGTCACTTTACATTAATACTTTCATGGTGATTAATGATGATGAAGATAGTTCCCCTTCTACTCATTATTTTTATGTTTTTTCCTTGTATCACTTAAAAGAAGCTTTGGCACTCCCACATCACTATTTTGGCTTGTTGTACCCTCTAGTTCAATCAACCTACATTGGTCACTTATGGACATTCATAAAAGTATCTTGTCTTATATACTACTACACCTCCTTGAAGGGAGTGTGCAATCCTTGTGAGAGGGTTGTTGGAGGATGCCAAGCTAATCCATTACTCAAGAACCTTAGTAAAGAAAAAAAAAATGAAAAAACAAAAGAGCCAAAAAGGGAGCAAGGAAAAACAAGAGGACCAATGCAGGTAATGTGGAAGAATAAAGTTGTAAAAGGTTCCATGCTATTGATAATGATAGGAGGGTCTAATATCAAATATAGAAAGGAATCTAGCAAATGGTCCATTTCTCAAAAGATGTCTAGGATAAGAAAGAAAAAAAGAAAGAGGGAGCAAAAGGTTGTAAGGGGTTCCCCTATAAAAGTGAAAAGATACAAAGAGAGAAAATCAAGGGGTGAGAAAGAACACTCATTGGAGCAAGCCCAAGTGAGGATGAGGGATTGCAACAAAAATCACATAGCATTGTTTAAGAAATCATGACAAAGTAAAAGAGACTTCATCAATATGGATGGGAGCAAGCACAAAAATTTCCTAGGCAATGACAATGCCAATTAAAAGAGAGGAATACCACTAGAAATGTGCCACACCTAGGGGAAGTAGAGGGGTAAACATGGTCCCCAAATGAAAATGAAGAAGAAGGCTCCAGAATCCAATGCAAACATGAGACAATCCACAAAGGATTAAAGAGATGCCAAAAGGTTCACTAATGGAAAAGACTTTGCTAGGAGATGAGAGGAACCCATTGTTGAAAAGAGAGGGTAAAGGAACTAGGAATAGAAAGCGAGGGAGGGATATGAGGAGGAGACTTTTGCCACAAACTGAAAAGAGAAAGGAGGAAAAAGGGATTTTACCTTAAGAAGAGTGAATCCAACTCATGAATAGTGGGTTTAACCTAGACAAGGAACCACTTAAATGATAAACTAGCTCCAAACTCGATGTGGGGCCACAAGGTAGTAACAATGTAACAAGTAGCTCAATAGACAAACTACTTATCACACTCAAAAGGAGACAAATGGCTTGAGAGCTAGCTTAAGCAACATAAGGTCAAGGCTAATCTTAGGAAAAAACAACAACTTCATTTATTTAAATCCTTTCACGTGAGCGTGTTTAGACAAGTGACTAAAAGTAAAAGAGTGAGGGAAGGGAAATAGATAGACAAGTGACTAAAAGTAAAAGAGTGAGGGAAGGGAAATATATTTCATTCGATTCCTTGGGCCATTGTCTCTAGTGAGATTAGTGAATATATTATTTCCTGCAAGGTCAATGGATATGTTATTATTTCCTACAAGGTCATTGATTTCTCTTTGCAAAATATAAATATATAAGTTGTAAAAATGAGTAAGGGGGAGAAGGAATTTTGTAAGTGGGACAAAAATCCTACTTATAGCTACAACAAATAATCCTAATAGTAGGCACACATAAAAAAAAAATTGGTTCAAATGAATTAAACTTCAAGCAATAGGCAAACCAATAAAAGCAAGATGTGTGAGTTAGTCCATTTCAATTTGTTGTTTTTGCTCACTTTGTTAACTTTTGTTTCAAAAATTGTGTTTGGTAACTAGTTTGAATCTTGCAACATCTAGTGCTCAAAACTTGTATTCAAAGTGTTGTTACGAAGTTTAGTTTGAATATAGAAATTCGAATAAAACCGATTGTGATTTTCTTTGCAACATTTAGTGCTCAAAAGTTGTATTCAAAGTGTTGTTAACGAAATTTAGCTTGAATACACAAAGTCGAACAAAACCGATTGTGATTTTCTTCTCGTGTAAAAAAAACTAACTCAAAGCCTTTGAGTACCGAACAACTTAAATGAGTGGATTAAGTTTGCCAAAATTTAATTAAAAAAGAAAAGAAAAACACTAAACATGAAGTATATTTATCATCCTCCTTCACAAACAATATACAACAGAAAATATACAAAGTGATAGATGGAGGAAGTCACACTTGAAATTGTCTTGGGTAACCCTCTTGAAAAACAAACTAACAACAAATCCTTTCTATGGATTGGAGAACGAGGTTATCATTGATATTGTTTATTTTGGGAGGGAATATTATATGTTTTATCTATCCACAAGAGTCCAAGCAACACCTATACCATTTGAAATTAGAAGAATTTACAATCCCAGTATTTTTGGGGACTTTGTCCAACAACTAGGTCTCTTCATTCTAATAACAACGTTGACCACATAATCCAAGGTCACACACAAAGCCATTGAGACTCGACAGATCGTGTAGGGAATATGGGCGACTGAGAGATCACTATGTGGAACAGATTTCTAAATAATAATTTTTAGAACCGGCTAGTGAATGTAAAGCTTAATAGAAAATTGAGAATAAGTAGAATAACCATACATATAAGCAGATATTCTACCTGATTCAGAATAATTGCATTTTTCATAGTCTCTCGTCTTCTGGCATGTTATCTCATCTACGCAATGACTGCAAACATTGAAAAAGAATCAGGCTTTGCAACCAATCTGATTATATATAAATGATATAAGCAATCCAAACAAACAAACCTACCTATGGAAGAAATCAGGCGGTTATTAGATTGAAAAAAAAACATCCCATTCTCTCATCTTCTTCCTCGACGACGAACCCTCCCATTTAAATTGTTGCAAATAAGAGTTCATTTCAAATCATTACCTGGGCCAAAACCAATAACCGCCCAAAAAAATGCAAACGAACTTTACCCGGAATGACCAATGGATTGAAATGCCCTTTAGTATGAAATCGAAATAAGAGCAAAACCCTTGCGATTAAGTTGAAACAAAAACATCCCATCAGCTCCTCTTCTTCCTGAATCAGGAAACCTCCTTTATAAACTGCTGCAAATCAGAGTTCATTTCAAATCATCAACTAGGCCAAAACCAATAACCAAGACCAAAGAAACTATAAATGCAAACGAGCTTTACCTGGAATGTCCAATGGATTGAAATGGGCTTCTGCGTGAAATCAAAATAATAGTAAAACCCTTGCATTTTCCTTTATTCTGAAATCGAAATAATATATAAAAAAAATTAACCTATAACCGATTAAATATTTTTATATATTATTTCGATTTCAAGTGGGAAAATGCAAGGGTTTTACTATTATTTGAAGCGCACTTCAATCCATTGAACATTCCACTCCAATGGGTTTCCTCTCCCCGTCAATCTTCGGTTGTGCTGTATATCCTTACAAAACAAACCCTCGGACAGCGCAAGCACAGCTAAAAATCACAAAACTGCAGCCAACCATTCATCATGAAATCACACAATTCACAACCAAGTAACCTTTCTTGCTTCGAGAATCATCTCATGGGGAATTTGGTCGAACGGATTCTAAAGAAGAGGCGCTGCAGAGTAGCTCGTCCCTGCCTTTAGAGCAGCGAGTGTGCCAAACTACAGCATGTATTAAATAGGTGCATTGGAAATGATGCCTAATTTTGAATCAGTTAGAATGCACGACAGCACGCCAAGCATCGACCAAATCAGTTAGAATGCTTGACAGCACGCCAAGCATCGAACCAATTACATAGGTCAAGGACAGAGGTCAATCCCGTAGCAGGCAGAGTGCCAGTGAGTGTGCCAAACTACAGCATGTATAAAAACGATGTCTCACTCATGTTGATTCAGTTAGAACTTAGAATGTGTGACAGCATGCCAAGCATCGACCCAAGTACATAGGCGAATGACAGAGGTCAGTCCTGTGGCAGGCAGAGTGTGTTTGACTGTGCCAAATTACAGCATGTATTAAATAGTTGTCTTGGAAATGAGGCGGTTAATATCTAGCTTGCTATGCAGCATTGAATGCTGCAGGTGGATTATAGTCTATCTAATATCCAGTTTGTTATGTAGTATTGCATGCAGCGATAGGTGGATTTGAATTGCTTTCAGATCCGACAGCCTATAATCCACATGTGGCAACATTCAATGTTGCTAGCCGTCTTGGAAATGATGCATCATGTTAATTCACTTAAAATGCAGGCAAACAAATCAAGCATCCACCCAAGTACATAACCAAATATAGAGGTCACTCTACCATGAGAGGGTGTATATTAAGGGCCAACAATATATACCTCTTGCATGCTAGATAGCAGAATATATACATCTTGCCAACAATATGTTCGATATATTCCAGTGTATATATTAAGGTGATCCGACAGTGTATATACCTCTTGCATGCTAGATAGCAGAATGTAATAATCATTAGAATTCTTGTGACCCTCGTTCATTCAATAATTCTAGCAGTTGCATCCTCTCGCAACTCCACTCTACCAAATGACATGACTACATCTTCTGATCACTGGACTACACCAAACCACTGGACACAAATTGATGTTAGCACATGAGGTTCAGAGGGGAGGTACATACAATATTTAATATTCCAACTACCTTTCTTCATTTGCCCCATTTTAAACCAACCCAGATACTCAGAAAATCAATCAGAGTTCTGGATTGGCTGGAAATTTAAAAGCGGGTCGTCGAAAGATCGATCGGAAAGGTAACTCGGGAGGGAATATTGCTCACGAGTTAGCCCACTCCTTTCTTAATGGAGTAGGCTAACTTGGGAGAAAACAAATCCTCTTTTCAAGCAAAAAAAGGGCCTGAATCTGACCAGATTTTCAGGGGTAGTCTGAGTTTCGCATGGATCAAAGTTCCATGCATTGAAGAACCTTACCCTGGGGGTTTTGCTCCATTTTAAACTAACCTTGATGCTCAGAAAATCAGGGGTAGTCTGTGTTTTGCATAGATCAAAGTTCCATGCATTTCAGAACCTTACCCTAGGGATTTTGCTCCATTTTAAACCAACCTAGATGCTCAGAAAATCGATCAGAGTTCTGGATTGGTCGGAAATTTTAAAGCAGGTCGTTGAAGGATTCGCCGATAAAGTAACTCGGGAGGTCAGATTGCTCCTGAGTTAGCCCACTCCTTTCTGAATTTGAAAAAGGGTTGATCGCCTCACTCACCTTTTTCCATTTGCGTCAATTTTTGAATTTGAAAATAAATTGATCACATGCTCCACAATCTGTTTTCTTCACCATTCACAATCGCAATAGAAGAAGATCGACAAAAGGACAAGCAATCGACATTCATAATGGGAAACTATGTTTCCTGCACTTCCAACTCTGTGTCTTCCAATACTGTGAAAGTCGTAAGCTAGAACGACAAAGTTCAAGAGCTTCAACGACGAATAAAGGCAGTAAAGCTTATGCTAGATAATCCTCAATGCTTCGTCTTTCACACCAACGGCTTGTAGATTGGATGTCGGATCAATCCTCTTTCCGCAGACGAAAAAGTTGGATTTGGGGTATCTCTATTTCCTTCTGCCAACGACCAAGCTTCATGTTGTGTTATCTAGGACATACATGGCCTCCCTCGCATTCAAAGCCAATTCTGCCATGAAACCTGCAAGCAAACACAGCTCCAATGCCAGAGTACTCCATGTATTTGGAGACTTCCTCATGTGTCCCCTGCCGCCATAAATGAAAAGGGACGACCATCTAAAGGATGTTTTGGTGCATGACAAGAAGTTGTGTCGAAGCTAATTTTGGAGGACGCTCCAGAGCTGAAAATAGTTGTTGCACAGGTCGCAGAGGTCTGGGTGTTGTTTGTAGGTCACAGAACAATGGAAGTGCAATCTAGAGGTTGCTTGACCGGGAATCCGTGTTCGAAAAAGTGGCTACATATGGAATGGGGAATCGATTGGTAATAGGGAGGTCGATTTCGTAGATTGTGTTGTGTAGTTGGTCGTAGATTGTGCTACATGGCAGCTTGGTCCCTACCAAGTAGATTTGGAAATGGAGATGATAGTTGGCACCTTATAATTATTGATAATGATGATTATTGGAAGAAGGGGAGAGACAAGGAATATTGTTAAAAAATTATAAATTAACAATATGGTAAGTAAAGGGCAATTAGAATAGATCTTTAACAATAAGCAAATGAAAGTTGAAATATGTAAAATTAAATGAGAATTAAGGGGAAAAATTAAACATTAAAAAGTTATGTTCAATTGCTTTTTAGAAATTAAATGATAAAATATATATATATATTAAAACCTATGTTGAAATTTCATTGAATACTAATTTTAGATATAACTTATATCTTAATTTACAATTATTGTAAAAGAATCTACCCAAAAATACATGGCAGGAATAAAGTAATTAATATGAAATGGAATCTTCTCATAAAGTAATATGAAACATAACATGTGAAGAAGATATATCTAATAATATAATCTTGTGTAAATCGTGGTTTAATGTGTTTTAATGGGAGATGTGCTCGAGGTTTTCGCTTATTCATGCTAATCTTTTTGAACCTCTATGGTTAGTTGTTACTAATCAAAGCATAATTAATGTGCGTTGGTAAGAGCGCAAATGTGGCGAGGATGGAAGGGAGGGATAAATTCTTTGAAACGTTTTGTGAACCCAAGTAGAGTGAAGCTTGCGAGTTGGAGGAGCTCGGGGTGGAATTGTAGATCACAGAATTTTTGGGTGCAAGATGTTATCACGAAACACGAGGAAAAAATCGGCTAAGTATGGAAAGGAACGTCAGTTAATCGGAGTGTCGTAAATGGCGGTTTAATGCATGTTAATGGGAGATGTCCTCAAGGTTTTTGCTTGTTAATGCCAATTGTTTCATACCATTGTGTTGATTTGTCACTAATAAAAGCATAATTAATGTGCATTGGGAAGGGCGTGAAGGTGGTGGGGATGGAAGGCAGTGATAGATGCTTTGAAACTTTTGTGAACCCAGGTAGAGTGAAGATTGCGATTTCGAGGAGTCCGGGGTGGAATTGTAGATCACAGATGTTTTGGGTGCAAGATGTATATCACTGAACAAGCGGCAGGAGAGTTCGATGGTGCCAATTCCGGAAACTGTGGCCATAAAATTGGCCAAGTATGGAAAGGAACGACGGTCGATCGGACTCATGATGTGAGGATATAGATGGAGATGAGGATCTGTCAGTCCGCCAATCTGGGAACCTAGGATCATAGAAAGGCAACTAAGTATATAACCAGAAAGGGATAATAGAGGGGAACAAGAAAAGGGAAAAAGGGGTAAGTATCTCACAGAACAACATCTATTGTTCGTTTATTAATGCCAAACTTTTCGAACCTCTGTGGTGAGTTGTCACTAGTAAAATCATAATGAATATGCATTGGGAAGGGTGTGAATGTGGCGGGGATGGAAGAGAGTGATAACTGGTTTGAAACTTTTGTGAACCCGGGTATAGTGAAGCTTGCGAGTTGGAGGAGTCGGGGCCGAATTGTAGATCGCAAAAGTTTTGGGTGCAAGATGTATAGGACGGAACACGGGGCATAAGAGTTTGATAGCACTAACCCGGGACCCGATGGTCAGATAATTGGCTAAGTGTTAAAAGGGAGGGTGGTCGGTCAGGCCCATGATGTGGCGATATAGTTGAAGATGAGCATCTGCCAATCCACCAACCCGGGAAGTCGTGATCATAGAAATGTGACTAAGTATAGAGGGAAATAAGACAAGGGGAAAACGGGTAAGTATAGAGGAGGGAAAAGAAAGGGAGAAACGAACATTTACTCTAAGCTATGTAATATACTTGGAGGTCGACAAAGTATTTGATTATATTTATTCGAATAGTATTCACATTAATATATCTTAATAGATTATTTGTGGTTCAAATGTAAACCATCTTCCAATTTGTAGGGTGTTTTTTAGCTCGCAAATTTCGCTCAAACCCATAAGCAATAGAAAAAGAAATATACGACGTAACATTTTTATATACAAGGATATTCTCAAATACAAGAAGTTGTAATATATGCACAATATTGAACAGGAACATGACGTCAACACCTGAGTTGACATGTTGAAATAGAGTCATTCATCAACTCTATTTTTGGGGCCTCGAACAATGAAAGCAAAACAGGCCTACCCATTTCTTTCTTAAGTATAGGGTGGGCGCCACAGAGCTATGTCCTATCACAAATTATTCTTCCATGTAAAATGTAAGGAGCGAATAGAGTAGCTTTTATTTAAATCGAAGTGTTGGGCAGGGGAAAAAAAAGCTTGTCGTGCATGTTTAACTACGGATCAAAGAGCATATTAAATTCTTGTAGAAAGAGGTTGAATTCATCTATCAATAACTGTACAGGCAAATGGGTCGATTTAAAAAAAAAAATACAATATTAAAAAAAAAAACAATATTAAACATTGGAAAACACCATACAACAATCTCAAATATTTTATATTCAGATAAACTGGGTTACAAAATACAGCTGAGATTATTTCCCAAAATAGATCTCTTGTAATTTGTAAAAAAAATATAGTTCAACACATATTCTCTGAAATTTAAATGTGTTTTCCATAATGACTGGGATTGGGGCTCCCACGGACCATAAAGAAAATATGTACAAGAATCAATTTTGTAGAAAGAAGAAAGTCAGTGATGGAAGACAACAAGACCTGGCAAGAAGAAAGACAAAATTGGCAGTCATCGGTTAAACCTTTCTATTTAAAGAGGTAGACTAACTGGATGAAAACATTGACAAAGATGGAAGAATGTGATCAGTATGAACTTACTATGATGGTTTCCCATGCCTTGTCATTTGCTCGTCGATGTCCTTTTATGGCTTTCCTCGACGGTTATGGGAACCGTCTCAAGTGTCCTTTTCCCTTCATTGGAAATCTTGTCGACGACCTTTTTGAACCACTCCTCGATGTAGCTCCTCATGGTCGTCACGTTGATTTCAGGTCGGATTTTTATACTGAAGAATTCACTTTCCAAGTCCCTTAGATCAATAGAGAGGTTGTGCAATGCTTCTTCAATATCTTGGTTTTTAATCCAATAATCAACTAGCCAGTTTTTTACGCCATCTTCACCATATTCAAGAATGCTGTAGAAATTTTCAAATGACAGTCTTTTATAGATTTCAATTTGATTATCAAATGCTTTCCTGGTTAAAAACAACGAGTTGAATATCAATTTTGGGTCTTGGACTTCATGGGTGTTTCCAGCTAGATCTATATCAATTAGTTTCTTGAATAGTTTGTCTCTTCTAGATATGGCCTAGCTACATTATATTTTTATTCAACATTTTGTACTTTGATAAGTGTTAATTTCTCTCTATCATCGAAAACTTGGGGTTTAAGGTGCCTTCCTTGTAAGTTCCTGGTCATCCACATCTGAAACAACTTAGAGATGAGATTCAGGCCCAATTCAAAGACGAGGGAGTGGTTTATGTGACGTCACCTTTGGGGGAAAAAAATTATGTTAGCCAACAGAATTTGAGACAAAAAATTCAAGTATTTTATGATTGGTATTCTCCTTGTATTAGATCGTTTGTTTGGTTGAAAGGCCTACCTGAAGATTTGTATGTTGAATTTATTTGTTTTATTGTTGTAAATTGGAAGGGACGTTCAAGTCACCTGCAAAATGCACCTTTGTTGAAGTATATAACTTCTTCCAACAACACAAATTTGGCAAGTGTATCAAATGTTGCAGACCACACCATAATCTATCTTTCGTCAAAGGAGTGGCACATTTTGTGCTCACAAAATGGTCTGGAATATTTGGAACTGACACCAAATATTACTCCATGCCCAAGTATACTTAGAAGGAAATTATAAATTTGGATCCTCACGAAGGTGAGAAACTGTATGAGTGGTTGAATCAACGTTCTAAAATTATAGAACTTTCTATCTCAAAGTTTGTTGAGCGACTTCTGGATGTAGCAACATACTCGATAGACAACCAAATACTATCTCAAAGTTTGTTGAGTGACCTCTGGATGTAGTAACAGACTCGACATACAATCAACTTTCGATCACTACTAGTATTAATGTCAAGTGTATCAAGTCGTGACCCCAGGCTCCAAGTATCTTCAACCTTAGACATCGACACTAGTGGTGACTCCAGGCTCTAGATAGCTTCAGCTTCGGACATTGACATTGGCAGTGGCAATGGGAATAGTGTCATCGATAGCAGGGCAGTAATGCAGTGAACAAGTAGGCATGTCATTGTCAAAGAACTTATACTGTAGAATTTCTTTGTCACGACAATTACAATGTTGTTGTGAGTCCGGAAATCTTTGGAGGTTTGGTGTCCTGTGCAATGATGACCTCGACATTAGGTGCATGTTAGACATTTATTATCTGGACATTGCAGTGTTAATGCAATTGCCATAGTCGACGACGGGTCGAATGCATTGCCACAAGCAATATTAATTGTGTAATTAATTTACATCCTTGAAGGACGTGAATCCCAAACAACACCTGAAACTTTTCGACCAGTGATGTGTTAAAAAAATACATTATTTTATATTTTAAAAAACAAAAATTGTATTTTCTATGTCTAACATTAGGTTGCACACATAAACATTTTTAAGTTAACTGAAATTAATATATAGTCAACTCAAATCCCCAGAAGCGATCAAACTCCCTAGACCTATTTTATTTCCATCATGTTGGTTGGGATAGAAGGATCCACCACTAGGAGAAAAAAACAAGCTAGTAATAAAAGCATATGTGCATACCCAAGTTGGGGATGGAAGCACTCTATGACCAGGAAGGCACTCTATTCTTATCGACCTGTGATCCTGATGAACAAATTGAGAGATGCTTGTGGCAAGGTCATGGCGATTTATTTGAACCAGACAAGTTAATACTTCAAGCATCGAGCAACTTCCATTTTTTTCAAATATCAGATCTACTGCAACAAAAGAAATGCATTCTCCTTATTCAAAGCACGGGAAACACCATGAATATTGATATTCGGTGGAAATAGATCTGGAATATCTACTACATCAAGGTCTCTTCTAAATAATGAAACAAAATCATTACATGAAGGTGGTAGTAAAAGGTGATCTTTAGAAACCAAATCATTACCTGAATATGTCAAAATTCCTGCAGAAGGTGGTAGTATAAAGTAATCTTCAAAAAGTCTTGCAAAGTCCATAGTCCAGAATTCCTTCCCATTAACTTTTCCCAGTTACTTTTCGATACAGGCATCAGAAACTTTTGAGAGCCTCGTTCCCTGATTATATACCCACCTTCAACCAATAGGAGAATATTCTTGCAAAGAGTGGTAAGCTCTTCAACCCAGATGCAATTATGTGCATATGAATAGTGAAAAAAATGTGCAGTAGTGATAGAAAGTTGATTGTATGTCGAGTTTGTTACTACATCCAAAGGTCGGTGAACAAACATTGAGAAAGAAGCTGACTTTTTGTCAAGTCTGTTACTACACCTAGAATTCGCTCAACAAACTTTGACATAGAAAGTTCTGTAATTTTAGGATGTTGATCCAACCACTCATACAATTTCTCACCTTCATTAGGATCCAAATTTATAATTTCCTTATGAGTATATTCGTGCATAGAGTAATATTTGGTGTCACTTCCAAATATTCCAGACCATTTTGTAAGCCATGATATGTGCGACTCCTCTAACGAAAGATAAATTCTGGTGTAGTTTGCAGGATTTGATACACTTGCCAAATCTGTGTTGTTGGAAGAAGCTATATACTTCAACAAAGGAGCATTTTGTAGGTGACTTGAAAGTCCCTTCCAATTTATAGTAACAAAACAAAGAAGTTCAACATACAAATCTTCAAGCAGGCCTTTCAACCAACCAAAGGATCGAATATAGGGAGAATACCAATCATAAGATACTTGATTTTTTTTTGTCTACGTTTATGTTGGCTAACAAAAATATTTTCCCTCAAAGATGACGTCACATAAAACCACTCCCTCGTCTTTCAATTGGGCCTGAATGGCATCTCTGTGTTGTCTCACATGTGGATGACCAGGAAAATTACAAGGAAGGAACCTTAGAGCCCAAGTTTTTGATGATAGAGGGAAATGGGAATAAGTATTTAAAATGAACGTTGGAGGATGATAATATAATCTTATGTAAATCTTGGTTTAATGTGTTTTAATGGGAGATGTCCTCGACCTTTTCACCTATTAATGCCAATATTTTCTAATATGTGTGGTGAGTTGTCACTAATAAAGGCATGATTAATGTGCATTGGGAAGGGCGCAAAGGTGATGAAGATGGACGAGAGCGAAAAATGCTTTGAAATTTTTGTGAACCTGGAAGCCTGGGAACCCGCAAATCTATGACAATAGGAGGTGAAGAATCGAGTAAGTATGGAAAGGCGGGGAAAAATTACTTAAAAAAACTAAAGTAAACAACAATTTTTCCTAGTTCAAGATCCACAAAAAAAAAATCATATCCCATAATATTGACCTCTGCCAATTCGATATCATGCGACTGGAGTGCATCTGGGGTGCCTATGAGAAAAACTAATGCTTTGATGAAGATTTGTTTGTATTGCAACATGTGAAAGTAATTGTGTCCTGATAGTATTTAAAATGAACACTGGGGGATGATAATATAATCTCCCGTAGATCTTGGTTTAATGCATTTTAATTGGAGATGTCCTCGAGTTTTTCGATTATTAATGCCAATATTTTCGAACATGTGTGGTGAATTGTCACCTATTAAAAGCGTAAGTAATTTTCATTGGGAAGTGTGCGAAGGTGGCGGGGATGGACGGGAGCAATAAATTCTTTCAAACTTTTCTGAACCTAGGAGTTCGTGAACCCGCAAATCTGCAACAACAAGAAGTGAAGAATTGACTAAGTATGGAAAGGTAGGGCGGTCAAAAGGACGAGGACAAACTCATCGTAGGTAGAGTGAAGCTTGCGAGTTCGAGGAGTCTGGGGTCGAATTGTAGATCACATAATTTTTAGGTGCAAGATGTATATCATGGAACAGGGGGCATGCGAGTTCGATAGCACCAATACGGGAACTCGTGGCCAAAAACATTAACTATGGGAAAAACATTCTCAACTATGGAATATACATGGAGCTCAACAAACTCAGGTTCAAGTACAAAGAGAATTTGTTTATATTTATTCCAATACTAGTCATATTATTTTATTTTAATAGTATTTTTGTGGCCCAATTGTAAACCATGTTCCAATTTGAAGGGTGTTTTCGGCTTGCAAATTTTTCTCAAACGCATAGGCGATAGAGAAAATATGAGTTAACATTTGCATATGCAAGCATATTCTCAAATATGACAACCTGTAATATATGCACAGTATTAAAGAGGGACATGACATCAACACCTTTGTATATGACAGTGGGATAGCACAATATTGCATTCTTACTATGATGATGCCTTAAAAAAACTAAAATAACCAACAATTTTTTGCCAATTCAAGATCGACACAAAAAAATCATCAGATCCCATAATATGCTCCCATTAATGCGTTTTAATGGGAGATGTCCTTGAGATTTCCGCTTATTAATGCCAATATTTTCGAACCTATCTGGTGAATTGTCACTAGTAAAAGAATAATTAATGTGCATTGGGAAGGGGCGAAGGTGGTGGGGATGGAGGGGATCGAAAAATGCTTTCAAACTTTTGTGAACTCGAAAGTCGGTGAACGCGCGAAACTTTGAAGACTCGACTAAGTATGGAAAGGCGGGGTGGTCATACGGAGTCATCATAGGTAGAGTGAGGCTTGCGAGTTCGAGGAGTTCGGGGTTGAATTTTAGATCACCAAAGTTTTGGGTGCAAGATGTATACCCCGAACATGGGGCATGAGAGTTTGATAGCACCTACCCACGAACCCGCAGCCATAAAATTGGCTAAGTATGCAAACGAACAATGGTCGGTCAAACTCGTGATGTGAAGATATAGATGGAGATAAGGATTTTTCAGTTTGCCACCCCAGGAACCCACGAGCATAGAAACATGACTAAGTATAGAACCAAAAACGAATAATAGAGGGGAAGAAGAAAAGGGAAAAACGGGTAAGTGTAGAAGAGGAAAAAGAAAGGGAGAAAATAACTTTATCCCTCACACAAGAACACTTAGTCTGATAATTATGAAGCCATAGAAACACATTAACTATGGGAAAAACATTCTCAGCTATGAAATATAGTTGGAGCTCGACAAACTTTGGTTCAAGTTCAAAGAGATGTTGTTTATATATATTTCAACATTTTTCATATTATTTTATTTTAATAGTATTTTTGTTGGCCCAAA
>WSFP011482224.1:0-15992 GCA_009831015.1 Picea engelmannii | reverse complement strand
TGTTGTAGATTGAGATATTGAATATGTGTTTCCAAATATTTTATTTCTATCATTTACATACATTTTTAGGCCTATTATATTGTTTTATTGCATCCATAGCGCTTCTTTCAGCTAGAAATTCTTTTCGTTTCACTTGAAAAGGTTTCCATTTCCCCAAGATATGACTATTTCAGTTAGATCTAGAGCAAGTGTTTTTTTTGTGCGAATGCATGAAGATAATTTTTTGTTAAGCACACACTCTATGGACATCTTCCACCACCACCACTAAAAAACAAAAAAATACCCAATCCTCCTGCTTAAGACTATATTGTGTTTTTCACTATCTCACTTGGTTGAAAATAACTTTACTTAGTAAGAGGTCTTGAGTTCAAGTCTTTTTTTTTGTTACTTTTTTATGAAAAGCTCATGGATTCATTGTAAAATGCATTTCACTTAATTATAAAAGTGAATACTATTAAATAACTTTAATATTTTATTTTAAGTTATTTTTTGCATGCAACTTTCCTTTACAAAGTAACTTCATTGTAAAACTGATTCTCGCTTATTCTATAAAAGTGGGTCACTTCATAAGTAACTTATTTAAAAGAGAGCTTATAGGAACAGTTAGGAGGAACATCACCATTTCGATCAACATCTAATTTCGACATGGCTCTTTGGTTATCGTTTATGCCTTTTCTTCAAAAGGGTATAACTTTCACATTCAAAGTCCATTTTCAGTGTTGTTTTTTTTTAAACAACATATTTTTTTGAGAGATTTCCATCCAAACCATCAATTTCAGATTTTAAATCCATATTCTTGTTGGGTATGTGTTATATTATTTACAAAAATGATCCCATGTACTATACATAGATATAGGAGAAAAGGGGGTCTGGTGGGTTTGGTACAATTTTGGTGATTTTTTGCGTTCATTTTTGGTGATTTTTCGACACATGGTTTTTGTCGATGGTTTTATAATTCCAGTTAAGGAATTAGGGTTGTTGACTAATCTGGGTCAATGGATTAGGGGTTTGGATGTCGCAATATCCTATATGTATATTTTATTGTAAACAATGAAGAATGTGATGAATAGACAATTAGAGGTGTGACTCTAAACAGGTCGTTGGTTTTCCCGGTTTGGGTTTCTAGGGTAAAAATCTTTGTGTAAAGTGTGTGTGTGTGTGCCATTGTATATTTTTTGTTTTATTAAGAATTTGTTTGCAGAAATTAATTGTACAAGGTTAAAATCTACATTTGGTATTAGATAAATTATTGGTTTTAGGTGGACGCCTTTGTCACTAAGGGGTTGTCTCAGGTCTCTGATAAGCCTTATGACAGTGGGATATATGTGATATTGATTCTTCATGTGAAAATAAATGTCAAGAAATTCAAAAATAAAGATCGGTAAATTTAATGTGAAAAGTTTTGAGCTGTGGAAGCTCAAGATGGAAGATCTGTCGGTAGACAAAGATCAATGAATCACAGTGGATCCAGGTACTACACCTACAATAACGTTAGCAAAAGACTAGAAAAAGTTGGATTAGAAGGCGAAGAGAACAATCTGGTTATGTCTCTCATATTCAATATTACTGAATGTGTTAGGGGAAGCTTCAACCAAGGAAATATGGGATAAGATGGGGATTTTTTATCAGTCTAAGTCCCTGGTAAATAAGTTGTTCCTACAGAAGAAGTTGTATAACCTGAGGATGAAAGATGGAGATGAGACACAAGAACATGGAAGGATAGATCACATATGCATTATTTGCTAGAGGATGCTCCCAGGAAAGAAATAGATCTAAGTCCTAAAGTGGGAGATCTAAATATAAGGGTAGATCTAACTCTCCTAGAAATTTTGTAAAGGTATGTTGGAGATGTGGAAAATAAGGGCACTACAAGAAGCAATGTAGATCCAAAAGCATTGAGAGAAGGAAGGGATCTAAAGATGCTCCTTATACAGAAGAAAAAACCTCCACGGATGAAGGAGGGGATGTGTACATGGATTCATCAAGAACACATACAAATCATAAGGCATGGTTGGTTGACTCAGGCACATCCTTTCATATGAATCCCCAGAGGAACTGGTTATATGAATATGAAAGGTATGGTGGAGGTGATGTTTTTCTAGGTGATGAATTTACAACCAAAATCATAGGATGAAGAAAAGTCAAGTTGAATCTCATGGATGGAAGGATTGGAACACTACTTGGTGTTCTGCACATCCCAAGATTGACCATAAATTTTATTTCTGTAAGAAAAATGGACGATGCAGGGGTAAAAACAGTGTTTGAGAAAGAAACATGCAGGATTATTCGAGGAGAAATGGTGTTGCTGAAGGGAGTTTGGATTGAAACTCTTTATAATATGTAGGGAAGAAATATTAGTGATGGGTGTAATAGTTCCATTATTCCTAAGATTGGATTTGAAGAAGAAAAAACTCCTACAGTCTTTGGAGAAAAGGCTATGTTATGGCATCAAAGACTGGGGCATATTGGAGACAAGGTATTTCGAGTACTAAATGGTAAAAGTATGGTTGAAGGTATGTCTAACTGATCTATGGATTTTGATTTCTATGAAAATTGTGTATATGGGAAGCAGAATCAGGTAAGATTCCCCTATGGTGCAACGAGGGTAGAGACAATTTTACAATTGGTGCACAGTGATGTGTTTGGACCTATGTTGATTCTATGACTGGGAAAATCTATGTACTATGTCTCATTTATATATTATTTATCAAGGAATGCATGGATATATTTAAGGTGATGAGGGCGGATAATGGTGGAGAGTTTTGTGGAAATGAATTCGAAGAATTATGTAAGAAGTGTGGTATAGAAAGGTAGAAGAATACTCCATATACATGTCAACATAATGGATTCAAGGAAAGGATGAAAAGGACATTGATGGAAAAATAAAGGTGCATGCTCAGTGGTGTTGGGTTAGGACATGAATTCTGGGCAGAGGCAGTTGGTATTACATGTTACTTGGTCAATTGATCACCCTCATAAACACTGGATGAAAGAATCACATGAGGTATGGGCTGCTAAGAAAGTCTCTCTTACACATGTCAAGGTACTTGGTTGTGATGCCTATGTACACGTTCCAAAGGAAAACATGAGTAAGATAGATTAAAAAGATGAAAAGTGTATCTTTATTGAGTATAAATATGGTCTAAAAGGTTATAATCTTTAGAACCTAGAAACTAAGATGGTAGTGTATAGCCGATATGTGGTATTTAGAGAAATAAAAGATTTTTTCAAACCAGAAGTCTTGTCGAGGAAGGAAGAACCAAAGAAAATAGAGTTTGAGTTAAAGGATGATGAATCAGACTCTACAAAATAATAGGAATCAGAAGAAGAAGATCCTCATACTCTAGTATTGAGGAGATCGATTTGGGAAAGAAGACAACTGGAAAGGTATAATCCACCTGATTTACAGTCAAATTTTACTTTGTCTTTTACTGATGATGATCCTAGATATTTTAGGGAGGTAGTGGATTCAAAGGATGGAAAACTTTGAAAAACAATCCATGGTTGAAGAAATGGAAGCCTTTGATAAGAATGAGGCTTGGGATCTAGTGGAGTTTCCTACTGGAAGAAATCCCATTGGCATCAAATGGGTGTTTAAGAATAAGTTGAATGGAAAATGAAAAGTGGAGAAATACAAAGCTCGGTTAGTGGGAAAATGTTATTCTTAGGTAGAGCAAATTGACTTTGGTGAAATTTTTTCTCATGCTTCCAAGTTAACTTCTATTAGATTTCTTTTATCTATTGTTGTTGCATTTGATTTTTAAGTAGAACAAATGGATGTGAATACAACATTCCTACATGGGGATTTGGAAGAAGAAATCTACATGAAGCAACCATAAGGCTTTGTTGTGAAGGGAAAGAAAGAACTAGTATGCAAGTTGAAAATGTCCTTGTATGGGTTGAAGTAATCACCAAGGATGTTGTATCAAAATTTTGATACTTATATGTTGGGACTTCACTTCACAAGGAGCAAAGAGGATCAATGTGTGTATTCCAAATTAATCGGTGATCATATTATTTATTTGGTCTTGTATGTGGATGATATGTTGTTGATAGGAAACAACAAGGAGATTATCCATGATGTGAAAACTCAGTTGTCCTCTAAATTTGTCATGAAGGATATTGGTGCTGCAAATTTCATTTTGGGCATGAAAATTAAAAGAGATCAGGAAGACAGGAAACTTTGGTTAAATCAGAGGAAATATGTCGAGACAATAGTCCAGAGGTTTAATATGCAGGAATATAAACTGATAAAGGTTATTATCCACGTAGGTGTAAAGTTATATGCGGATCAATGTCCCAAGACACAGGAAGAGGAAGAAGACATGTATAGTGTTCCATATGATAATACGATTGGTATTTTGATGTATGCAATGGTATGTACTACACTGGACATTGCACATGCAGTGGGAGTTTTGAGCAGGTATATGTTAAAACTAGAGAAGGAGCATTGGAAAAAAGTAAAGAGGGTTTTCAGGTATTTGCGTGGCACTACTAGTTATGGATTATGTTACCAAGGAATACCAGGATTGGACAGAGTGTTGCACATACATGTATTTGTGGATGCATACTAGGATGAAGATGTGGATCATAGAAGATATACAAGTGGGTAAATTTTTAACCTGTTTGGAGGAGCAATTAGTTGGATGAGCAAAACACAGTCTGTAGTGGAACTCTTAACTGTAGAAGTTGAATACATGGTAGCCACTCATGCAAGAAAGGATGCAATATGGTTAGATATATTGTGTTCAGGTATTGGGTTGGTACAACAAGTTGTAAGGATATATCGTGAAATTCATAGTTTAATATTCCTAGTGAATAACTTGACTTATCATTCAAAGACAAAGAATATTGACGGTCAATATCACTTTGTGAGAGACATGGTTGAAGACAAGAAGGTGTTTTTGATGAAGGTGGAAACTTTGGAGAATGTTTCATATTCATTAACAAAATAGGTGAGCACTGAGAATTTCTCTTGGTGTAGAGGATCTATGGGCATTGTTTCCCTAGATTGTTGACCATATAATCTTGTAACCCCTTGTATGCAAAGAAAAAAACAAGTGGGAGAATGATGGGTATGTGTTATATTCTTTACAAAATTGATCACATGTATTGTACACTGATATGGGAGCAAAGGGGGTTTGGGGGGTTTGCTCTGTTTTTGGAATTTTTTCGACACATGGTTTTTGTCGATGGCTTTCTAATTCTGGTTAATGAATTAGGTTTGTTGACTAATCCAGGTCAATGGATTAGGGGTTTGGATGTCATGGGATCATATATGTATATTTTTTTATAAACAATGAAGAAAATGATGAATATAAGATTAAGGGTGTGGCTATAAACAGGTTGTTGGTTTTCTCGGTTTGAGTTTCCAGGGTAAAAATATCCATGTAATGTGTGTGTGTGCCATTGTATATTTTCTATTTTATTAAGAATATGTTTTTAGTAATTATTTGTACAAGGTTAAAATCTATAATTCTATGCATATTTAATATGGATTCTCCTAGTGATATTTTCCTTACCAGTACCAACTACTTCTCATGTAAATCCCATATGGAGGATGTATTAAGAAGTAAAGGACTATACCAAATTACCTTGGGAAAAGAAAAAGAACCCCCTAATGATGAAAATTATTCCAAATGGGATAATAGGAATGAAAAAACATGTGGACTAATTGGAATGTCCATCTCTCATGATTTAAGGTTTCACCTTCATGGAATTGAGGGCCCAATTAAATCTTGGGAAAAACTTGAAGATGTGTTTGGTAAACACCAACAGTTAATGGATTTAAATCCAAATGATTTTCGTTGCATTGAAGATTACTTATCTAAGTTAAAAAAAACTTAGACTTTTGTGTATAGAATGCTAACTAGATTTGAAGGAATATCAATGCATATATATTATTCTTGCTAATCTTAGTAGTGCATATTTTTTTTTTGTATCTACCTTTTATTCCACTAGAGAAGCTCTAGGGAGTGATTATAACAACCCTCTCTTGAGTCTTTTTATGATGCTCTGATTTGAGAGCAATATAAGCTTGTGTAACTTGGATTGATTAGCACTGCAGGTACATCCAACAAATCCTTAGTGGTCCAACAGAATATAAATCTAAGAATCCCAAGAAGCAACATTCTCACCACAACAATAAGCAAAACAAGGGTCTCAAACCCTCTCTGCTAGATTTTTCTCCTAATGGTGACAAAGGCGCAAAAACAAAAAGTAATAAGACTGGTGAAAAACTTTGAAACTTTTGTGGGAAATATGGTCATTTGGAGTCTGAATGTTTTAAAAACATGGAATCCTTAGAAGCAGTGATGAAGACGCAAAATATTAGTATTGATTCTTCTTATTATTATTATTGTCATGGACATGAAATTTTTGTTTCTAGTTTCTCCTTCAATGCAACTTCTACTTCTTATTATTATGAGTGGATTATTCATTCTAGAGCATATTATCATATGGCTAAGGATAAAGCCATACTTTATGCTCTAAATGAATGTAACACCCAAAAAATATTTATTGGTGATGATAGATCTCTTAGTGTTGTAGGGTATGGAATAGTTCAGGTAGATAATGGTCATTTCAATTATGTATTATGTGTTCCAAGTATTTCCTACAACCTTGTATCAATATATCATATCACTCATATAGGTGAAGAAAAAACTGTAGAGTTCTCACCTGACCAAGTTTTATTAATTAAGGATTTAAAATATCCTAAGAATGTCCTCACAACTAGAATTTCCAATTATATTACCAGGTTGTACAAGTTTGAAAATATCCAGTCATCATATGTACCATCAGTTTTTGGTGCTCATAGAGATGACTTGAGCTAAATTTGGCATGAACAGTTTGGTCATATAAACTATCAGTCATTGCAACAACTATATAATCAATAGATGGTGATTGGTGTTCCTCTTGTTTCTTGCAGAGATGGTGTTTGTGTTGGTTTTGTTCTTGAAAAAAATCATCATGACAATTTTGACAAACATGCCTCTTGGCATGCCTCGAACCCTTTGCAGCTTGTTCATAGTGACTTGTGTGGTCCGCTTTATTCTCCTTCCTTTTCTGGGTGTAATTATTTCTTAACTTTCATTGATGACTTCTCTATATGCACTTGGGTTTACTTCTTAAAAATTGAGAGTGAAGTGTTTCACAAATTTTTGGCCTACAAGTCCCTTGTAGAAAACTAATATGGACATCAAATTCAAAGGTTAAGAACATATAATGGAGGAGAATAATTGAACAACCATTTTACAAGTTATTGCATTGCATAGAGAATCCAAATGCAACACATTAATCCATAGACACCACAAAAAATGGTGTTGTTGAGAGAAATAATCACACATTAAAATAAATGGCTAATTGTATGATCCAATCTAAGGGATTAAATCTTAATTATTGGGTGGAAGCCATTAACTGGGAAAATTACATAGTAAATCACACTCCCACAAAGTCTCTAAAAAATATAACACCGAAAGAAGCATGGGACAAAATTAATTCAAATCTAAGCCACTTCCGTGTATTTGGCAATGTAACATGGGCTCACATTCCCAATGAGAAAAGGAAATCTTTACATCCTAAAAGCGAGAAGTGTATTTTTTTTTGATATTTTTAATATGTCAAAGGTTACAAACTTCTTCAACCTCATTCTAATGAAATTATTATTAGAATAAATGTTAAATTTGTTGAAAATACTAATTCAGATTTTGTGCCTTTCTTCGCCCTATGATCCATCTTTGGTGTTTGTGCCATCTTCTATTCTTATTCTGGTTTCTTTTTTTTCTAGATGATTATAGTGAGGATGAAAATCCAACTCTTCCATCTCACCTTCCTCCATATGATTCCATTGAACATGAATCAACATGAACACCACAACTTCCTAGATGTGTATATTCAACTCGAGAAATAACTGATGTTCTTTCTAGTGATACTTCAGATCAATGTCATACACATTCATAGTTCTAGTGAGCCTCTTCTCTTTTTGATGCAGTGCCCCACCTCAGTGGGATCTGCCGACCTCCCAGTCAAGGAGAAATCAAGATACAGAGTTAGATCGACTCTTCAGATCTCTGTTGGACCCCAAATCAAGTTACATAGGTCCTTCCTCCAATTGCACAGGTTTTATGGAACCCACGCACCCTCTCCTGAATGTTGTTTAAATTTCAATGCCTGATGGGTGCTATCTCTTCTTTGTCTAATCCCCTTCCTTCATGTGACCATAGACTATGATTGTGGGCCAAACCCCTTCTCATTTCTGCGCTTCGGAGCTTTCACGAGCAACTTGCTCCCCTTTCCCGATTTCCGAATCAATGATAACTCCATACGTTAGAATCCTTCTTTGATGTGACCACAGGTTATGATCGTGGGTCAAATCCCTTCACAATGTTCCAAAATCCAAATCTATGAAATACTCGTATCGGATCCACGGTCCTCGATGATCCACAGCTAACGACTGAGATCTCTCTCGTGAACTCGGACTTTGCAAGTTCTCTCTCCTCCCAACTTTGCTTCTCCTACCTCCGACTTCCTGATTTCTGAACCCACTCTCATCATATCAACGGTCCACGACCCTCTATGATCTAACGATCTAGATCTCCTCTTCACATTTCACGAAGTTGGGAGATGGCTCACCTCCTTTCTCTCGATTTACGATTTCTCGAAAATCCTCTCACGTCAGATCGACATTCCACAATCCAATGGTCCACTGTCTCTCCTCCTCATGAGCTTAATATTTCTTCTGGATTAGAGGATTTTCTAAGTATTCAAAGGCTTTGACCTTTGTTCCTCCTACGAGTCTATTTCTTGGACCTCGACTGCACTTATGGAAAGAGTTATTCCTTCTGAGCTTTCTCACTTTATACTCCTTTGATTTCTTAAAGAGTCACTTCGACACTTAGTCGAATTTCTAATCTCTACACTCCTTGCAACAGATTCTTGCGTAAGTTTTGGGTTCTTCCAGATGACTATGCACACCTTGTAGCAGTTACTTTTCACTCCTAGCAAAGGGAAACTTTGTGCTATCTCTTCTGAGCTTCTGAGTCGAAACAAACTCTAACAACGCACTCCTTGTGGACTGTGTGCACACCTTACATGATTCAACGAAAAGGAAATGATTGAACCTTATACAAACATTTCATAGTTTCATATATTCATAATGAAATTCATTCCTTCATGAAAGAAACAATAAAAGGGAATTGAAAAACAATAATAACACCATGAATTGGGTGAATTTTCCTCTATTATATCCATTCAAAGTAAAAATGGTTATCACTATGATAAAAACAAAAATTAGGAACTCATTTATTTCCTCCTAACTCACAACAACCTCATTTGGGCATACAAAACCTCTATTTATCTCTGATGGTCCTTAGGGTTCCCCCCCCGACTACTCATCTACTTGAAAACAAAACTTAACTGCTACCTAAGTTCAGTTACATTCAAGACTAGGAGCGAAAACTCCTAGATCACTTGTGATCATTCAACTTCCAAGCATTTGATCTTCTTCCATTTTTCAATCAACCCCAAAAGATTCATAGTAAATTCCAACATTAATATTATGAAATGATTCCAAGGAGCCGAGTTTTCCTACCGCGCATGCTCGTTGACGATGCTCCTACATCATACTCCCCTGGACAAAACATTTATGGACTCCTGTCCATGAGCTCCTGCACCGAATTTCCATGTTTCTGGATATCAGCTTCATTTTCCCAACTGGCATCTTCTATTGGGTGTCCCTTCCACTTGACCATATATTCAAAATAGGTATTCCTCCTGGTAATTTTGCTAATCCTTTGATCAATGATCTTCTCCATCTATGGTTTTTCTACTATAGGCATTTGTTTCTCCCATCGAATATTCTCTTGATCTTCTAATCCCTGTGTGTCATCTTCCCTGTAAGGGTACATATCTGAAATGTTAAATATGGGTGATATGCCCACATCATCTGGCAACTCAATCTCATAGGCGTTTGCATCAAATTTCCTTAAGATATTACATGGCCCTATCTTCTTCATATTTAACTTTTTATATGTTCCCCTAGGGAACCTTTCTTTCCTAAGATGTGTCAGAACCTGATCTCCCACTTCAAATTGAAGATCTCGACGATGTTTATCAACTCGGCGCTTGTACTCTTGGCTAGAGCTCAACAATTGTCCTATGATCTGGCTTTGGAGCTTCTTCATTTCTGCAACAAAATCTTTTTCTCCAACGCTTCTGATCTCACTCTGTTCCAAGTCTCTCAACTCAGATACTCCCCTTGGTTTCATTCCATACAATATTTGGAATGGGATCCTTTCACTGCTCCTATTTGGTGAGTCATTCTATGCAAATTCTGCTTGTGGAAGAATCTGATCCCACTGATTATAATGCTTAGTGACCAGAGTCCTCAATAAGTTTCCCAAACTTCTGTCCTCAGTCTGTCCATCTGTCTGAGGGTGATAAGTTGAGTTGAAGGAAAAATTTGACCCAACTTCTTCCATAGTGTTCTCCAGAAATGACCAACAAATTTAGTATCTCTATTTGAGACAATGCTCCTGGGTAGTCCATGAAGTCTCAAAACCTCCTTGAAAAACAAATTTGCAACATGTGTTGCGTCACTAGTCTTCTCGCATGGGATAAAGTGTGTCATATTTGAAAATCTATCCACTACCACAAATATGGAATCACATCCTCTTTGCGTTCTTGGAAGTCCCAACAAAAAATCCATGCTTATTGCATCCCAACGCCTTTCTGGTATTGGAAATGGTTGATACAATCCAATGTTCTGTCTTTTACCTTTTTCATGTTGGAAAATTCGACATCTGTTCAATTTTTTTATCACTTATGTTCTTATACCTGGCCAATAGTATGAACTTCTCAATTGTGTAATGTTTTATCATGGCCGAAATGTCCAGCCAATCCTCCACGATGATTTTCCTTCCAGAGGTTATCCCTCATTGAGCATTTTGGTATGCACAACTGATTTCCCTTGAACAACAATCCTTCTTGAATCATATACTCTGTCCATTGGATCCCATTTCTCAGCACAATATTTTCACATGCTTCGTATGCTTCCTTGAAATCTGGATCATCACAATACATATCTTTCAGGTGTTCAAATCCTAAGGTCTTCGCCTGAAACTCTTGCAGAATCAAACATCTCTTCCTTAATGCATAAACAACTTTGTTAGCATCCCCAACAATATGTTTTATGACAAAAGTAAAATTTTGCATAAACTCAATCCACTTTGCATGGCTCTGATTCAGTTTTTCCTGTCTGGTTATGAATTGTAAAGCTTGGTTATTGCTATACAAGACAAATTCATGTGGAACAAGGTTGTGCCTCCATTTCTTCAAGGCTTGAATTATGTCATAAAAATCCTTACCATACATGGAGTACTTTATCTTAGTCTCATTCATATTCTCACTGAAATAGGCAAAAAGCCTATTATCCTGGCTCAAAAATGCTCCAATTGTAACTCCACTTGCATCACATCTCACTTGAAATGTCTTTCCAAAATTTGGTAAGAGTAGAATTGGTCGTTCTTTTATTTTCTCCTTCAGTATATTGAAGCTCCTCTCGACCTCCTCTGTCCATTTAAAATACTTGTGCCTCTTCTTCACTGTATCCATCATTGGTGCACAAATCCCACTGAAATCTCTGATGAATTTCCTATAGAAACTTGCTAATCCATGGAAGCTCCTTACCTCGAACATATTCCTTGGTGATGGCCACTCTTTGATTGCTTTCACCTTCTCTAGATCCATCTTCAGTTCATTTGATGATATCACAAAACCCAAGTAAATGAGTTATGTCTTCATAAAAGAGGACTTCTTCAGGTTTGTCAACAACTTGTCCTGTTGTAGTCTCCTCATCACTAATGTAAGGTGTCTCAAATGCTCCTCTTTAGTCCTACTAAATATCAGTTTATCATCCAGATATACAACCACGGACTTGCTAATGAAATCTTTCAATATTTCATTCATCAACCTCATAAAAGTACACGGGCAATTGTTAAGCCAAATGGCATAACAAGCCACTCATTAAAACCTTCATTTGTCTTAAATCCTTTCTTCCACTCATCACCTTCTCTCATTCTTATATGGTGATATCCACTTTTCAAATATATCTTAGAAAATAAATTTGGTCCACTTAAACAGTCCATTAAATCATCCATTCTTGGAAAAGGGAATCTATACCTGATGGTGATCTTGTTAATGGCTCTTGAGTCTGCATACATTCTCCATTCTCCATCCTCCATCCTTCATTGGACTCAACACATTTTTCATTGTGCATAGACTCAAGCTTTCTCTAACCAAACCCTTATATAACAATTCATGGACTTGGTTCTTTACCTCCTCATTCTCTCAAGGTGTCAATCTTTATGCCGCTTTATTTGGAATACTTGCTCTTGGTATCAAATCAATATGATTTCTGATACTTCTGATTGGTGGAAATGAGTTAGGCAACTCATCCACCACTATGTCAGAAAAATTATGCAACAACTCCTGAACTTCTTTAGGTAAATCATCCATCAAAGTACTTGTAAGGATAACTCTGGGTTTCCTCACCACAACAAACTACATCTCCTATCCTTTCTTGACTCCTTTAAGGAATTCCTTCATGCTCATGAGAACTATGCTTGTGATGGATTCCTCTTTCACTTTCTTCTCTTCTATTGGTAACAACATGTGTGTCCTACCATTCTTCTCCGACGTGTATGTATTCTTCCTCCCATCATGAATGACATTCCTGTCAAGCTGCCATGTTCTTCCCAACAAGATATGGCATACGTCCATGGGAATTACATCACATAGAATTTCATCTCTGTATCCCCCTATCTTAAATTCAACAAGGCATTGTTTAGTAACCATTACCTCGGGTCCTTTATGCAACCATGAGACTTTGTATGGATTCGGATGTGCATTTTTCTCCAGCTCCAATTTCTCCACCATCTCTGTGGATACTAAGTTATTAGTTCTCCCACTATCAATTATCACCTTGCATACTCTGTCTTTAGTCTTGCAAGTTGTTCTAAATAGACTGTTCCTCTTTACTGGCTTTTCAACTTCTGCCTCTAGTTTTAAGAGAATCTTTCTCAACATCAGGGGTGTTTGTTGGCCCTTGACTAGGTTTTGTGGATATCTGGTCAAGTTTGACCTATTTTTGGACTTCGACAGCCTGTCGAAGGAGGAGAGCAAGATGAAGCAAATATTGCGGGATCTCGGACCCTTTTTGGGATCTGGGAATATGTAATAGGAATGGGATGTCCGCCCATGGGTTTACCCATGTTTAGGCCTATTTTGTATAGATAAATAGATTCTTAGGCTAGATAGAAGTGTTGGTGCATCTATGTGATGTGAATGTATGCTAAGTGCAAGTAGAGTATGTAAGTGTTTTGTGCATGATTGTCTGAGACTTGCAGAGCTAAGTGCAAGTCATTGTAGCAAGATTGTGGAAGGCTTAGTGCTGGAACACAAGGAAGAAGGATCTAGTGAGATGCGTAGATCTTTTTTCCTATGCGGAGTAAAGGTTTTGAGGCTCTGTGCTTGTAACTAATTGACTAAAGATAATAAAGAAGAAGAGTTGGTAAACGTAGCCCCAGGGTGGGGGTGAACCACGTAAATATTGTGTTGTTGTGCTATGTGCTTGTCTTGATGTGTTTATGACGCTCTTACCAAGTTATTTGATAGAGATAGATAAATCTGTTCATGCTTCGTGCTAATGATGTGTAAGAATGTTAGATCTGACTTCTATGAATGTGCTTAGTGCTTGTTTTTGCTAGATTTGATCCATCTATTTGTGCTAAGTGCTTAATTACCTTAGATCAGTGTGAATGCTGCAAAGCTCTATTTTATCAGCGAAGTAGATATTGGTTGCATATTGAGGATCTGACGGTGTTAAGTTCTCTATTAAGTATCATAATCACAGATCCGTGTCCCAGCTAAGGTTGCAGACACCCGAGTCTCGCAACCACCCCTGCCTCTACCTTGGGTGAGACTTCATTTGCTTCGTAGGTGTTGCCAAAAGGGCCGATAGTTAGGGTTTTGTTGGTGCGATGTTGTAGCGTTGAACCTTGGGTCTGCCCCTGTGCCAACAAATGGTTCCGTTGTTGGGACCTGAAACTGTGATTTGTTGAGAACTGAGAAAGAAGGAGCTTTGTGCAAAGATTCATCTTGAAGTTGTGAAAGCTCTATGCATAGATCTTTCACTCTAGTGTGAAGTATTATAATTTATTTATAAAGTTACGTGCTAAAATAAATAAGCCCGATCTGAAGAAAAGAAGTTAGATTTGAAGGAGAGAAGCAAGATCTGAAATCTTTGTGCTCTAAGAAAGGTAAAAGTGAGAATTTATGATTAAAAGAGGTAAGATCTGCAAGCTTTGTGCTCTGATAAAGGTCAGAATAGTGAAAAGTTTTAGATCTGAAAGCTTTGTGCTCTGTAGAAGTAAGATAAGTGGAAATTTTCGTTTCTAGAGTATGGATCTAGGTATGTTTAATAGAGTCTGTCCTAGTTCGAAAACTAGGGTATTGATAGATGAAGGAAGATTTGATATTAATAGATCTGACAAGAATAGTGAAAGATATGTTATACCTATGCATAGAAAGAATGTTTGGACTAAAAAATGGATGCAATAGAGAGAAATTGTTGCAGGTTAGCTCCTATGCTCCTAGCACGTAGTACATGAGAAGATGGGGATCACTTAAAAGAAAGAGAGGATTAACCCTCTGTTACAACTGCAAAAGACCAGGACATCTTGCTAAGGAATTCCTTGGAAGAAGACCTAGTTGTCTTTGTTGTAAAGCTATGGACCATGAAGTTTTGGATTTCCTTAGAATGTTTTCTAAGCTTGAGGGAATGAATATGAACTAGGAAAACCATAAGGCAGATCCAAAAATGGAAGAATCCAAGAAAGAATAAGAGAAAGTATTGTTACAGATGAAATAAACCCTGAATGACCACCGACATATCAGCTTATCAGGGATATTCAAATAAAAAGAATGCATTGAACCAAGAATAGGAGACTTTGACATTGACTGTGTTATGGATGAGGAAACACAGGTGAATATCATGACAGAGAGAACTCAGGAAACTATAGGGAATCTTGCTATGATTCCTTCATTAGGATGAATAGGATTATTCAGAGGAAAACTCGTAAACCTATGTGGGAAGCTCGCTCGTGTACCTATGCACATTAATGGAGCTTCGACATAAGAAGATTTTGATATTATTAAATTTATTGAAGACAACGCCCTATTTACCATGTTACTAGCCAGCCCTTGGATTGAAAGAGACCGGGTTGTTAGGCGGAAATATTGTCGTTTAATTTCGTTGTAGTATTTTCCCAACTATTTAATTTGTCAATCCGAGGTTTGTAGGCTTACGAAGCACACACACTATATATGCAGGATTGAAGTAGAAGTAATCTAATCTAAATTGCTGAAATGAAATTAATTTAGGAAAACATCGAAAGACTAACTAGGAAAGAAGGAAATTGCATAAGGGAAAAACAATACAACATGTGAAGAGTTGAACGACAAATGACATATGTGATCTCACACAATATATCAATCTCAAATTATATTACAAGAGTCAAATGAAAAAGCATGGAAGAATAGCAATGAAAGAATCAAAGTGAAGAATCAAAGCTAAGAATCCCCTTCTCCTAATTACAAGACTAAATTACGAATTACATGATCTTTAACTCTAACTCCAACCCCAACTCCCCAATTATGAATAACATGATGACCACATGAAGAGAGAACACTCTCTTATATACATGAGTGTCATAATTACAAATCCACTATTCCCTCAACCACTCTCAACTACTTTTCCATTATGACAATATATGATACCTTCAAATCCTCCATGCATCTCTCACATATCTTAGATAAGATATGCCAACCAAATCTTCCATGATGTTCTCTCTTTCAAATCTTCAAGTTTGAAGATGTAATTCGAATTTGAGGATAGGTGGTGTATTTTGACTTTGTTGCAATCTTCAAATATGCCT
>WSFP011482223.1:0-15992 GCA_009831015.1 Picea engelmannii | reverse complement strand
TGTTGTAGATTGAGATATTGAATATGTGTTTCCAAATATTTTATTTCTATCATTTACATACATTTTTAGGCCTATTATATTGTTTTATTGCATCCATAGCGCTTCTTTCAGCTAGAAATTCTTTTCGTTTCACTTGAAAAGGTTTCCATTTCCCCAAGATATGACTATTTCAGTTAGATCTAGAGCAAGTGTTTTTTTTGTGCGAATGCATGAAGATAATTTTTTGTTAAGCACACACTCTATGGACATCTTCCACCACCACCACTAAAAAACAAAAAAATACCCAATCCTCCTGCTTAAGACTATATTGTGTTTTTCACTATCTCACTTGGTTGAAAATAACTTTACTTAGTAAGAGGTCTTGAGTTCAAGTCTTTTTTTTTGTTACTTTTTTATGAAAAGCTCATGGATTCATTGTAAAATGCATTTCACTTAATTATAAAAGTGAATACTATTAAATAACTTTAATATTTTATTTTAAGTTATTTTTTGCATGCAACTTTCCTTTACAAAGTAACTTCATTGTAAAACTGATTCTCGCTTATTCTATAAAAGTGGGTCACTTCATAAGTAACTTATTTAAAAGAGAGCTTATAGGAACAGTTAGGAGGAACATCACCATTTCGATCAACATCTAATTTCGACATGGCTCTTTGGTTATCGTTTATGCCTTTTCTTCAAAAGGGTATAACTTTCACATTCAAAGTCCATTTTCAGTGTTGTTTTTTTTTAAACAACATATTTTTTTGAGAGATTTCCATCCAAACCATCAATTTCAGATTTTAAATCCATATTCTTGTTGGGTATGTGTTATATTATTTACAAAAATGATCCCATGTACTATACATAGATATAGGAGAAAAGGGGGTCTGGTGGGTTTGGTACAATTTTGGTGATTTTTTGCGTTCATTTTTGGTGATTTTTCGACACATGGTTTTTGTCGATGGTTTTATAATTCCAGTTAAGGAATTAGGGTTGTTGACTAATCTGGGTCAATGGATTAGGGGTTTGGATGTCGCAATATCCTATATGTATATTTTATTGTAAACAATGAAGAATGTGATGAATAGACAATTAGAGGTGTGACTCTAAACAGGTCGTTGGTTTTCCCGGTTTGGGTTTCTAGGGTAAAAATCTTTGTGTAAAGTGTGTGTGTGTGTGCCATTGTATATTTTTTGTTTTATTAAGAATTTGTTTGCAGAAATTAATTGTACAAGGTTAAAATCTACATTTGGTATTAGATAAATTATTGGTTTTAGGTGGACGCCTTTGTCACTAAGGGGTTGTCTCAGGTCTCTGATAAGCCTTATGACAGTGGGATATATGTGATATTGATTCTTCATGTGAAAATAAATGTCAAGAAATTCAAAAATAAAGATCGGTAAATTTAATGTGAAAAGTTTTGAGCTGTGGAAGCTCAAGATGGAAGATCTGTCGGTAGACAAAGATCAATGAATCACAGTGGATCCAGGTACTACACCTACAATAACGTTAGCAAAAGACTAGAAAAAGTTGGATTAGAAGGCGAAGAGAACAATCTGGTTATGTCTCTCATATTCAATATTACTGAATGTGTTAGGGGAAGCTTCAACCAAGGAAATATGGGATAAGATGGGGATTTTTTATCAGTCTAAGTCCCTGGTAAATAAGTTGTTCCTACAGAAGAAGTTGTATAACCTGAGGATGAAAGATGGAGATGAGACACAAGAACATGGAAGGATAGATCACATATGCATTATTTGCTAGAGGATGCTCCCAGGAAAGAAATAGATCTAAGTCCTAAAGTGGGAGATCTAAATATAAGGGTAGATCTAACTCTCCTAGAAATTTTGTAAAGGTATGTTGGAGATGTGGAAAATAAGGGCACTACAAGAAGCAATGTAGATCCAAAAGCATTGAGAGAAGGAAGGGATCTAAAGATGCTCCTTATACAGAAGAAAAAACCTCCACGGATGAAGGAGGGGATGTGTACATGGATTCATCAAGAACACATACAAATCATAAGGCATGGTTGGTTGACTCAGGCACATCCTTTCATATGAATCCCCAGAGGAACTGGTTATATGAATATGAAAGGTATGGTGGAGGTGATGTTTTTCTAGGTGATGAATTTACAACCAAAATCATAGGATGAAGAAAAGTCAAGTTGAATCTCATGGATGGAAGGATTGGAACACTACTTGGTGTTCTGCACATCCCAAGATTGACCATAAATTTTATTTCTGTAAGAAAAATGGACGATGCAGGGGTAAAAACAGTGTTTGAGAAAGAAACATGCAGGATTATTCGAGGAGAAATGGTGTTGCTGAAGGGAGTTTGGATTGAAACTCTTTATAATATGTAGGGAAGAAATATTAGTGATGGGTGTAATAGTTCCATTATTCCTAAGATTGGATTTGAAGAAGAAAAAACTCCTACAGTCTTTGGAGAAAAGGCTATGTTATGGCATCAAAGACTGGGGCATATTGGAGACAAGGTATTTCGAGTACTAAATGGTAAAAGTATGGTTGAAGGTATGTCTAACTGATCTATGGATTTTGATTTCTATGAAAATTGTGTATATGGGAAGCAGAATCAGGTAAGATTCCCCTATGGTGCAACGAGGGTAGAGACAATTTTACAATTGGTGCACAGTGATGTGTTTGGACCTATGTTGATTCTATGACTGGGAAAATCTATGTACTATGTCTCATTTATATATTATTTATCAAGGAATGCATGGATATATTTAAGGTGATGAGGGCGGATAATGGTGGAGAGTTTTGTGGAAATGAATTCGAAGAATTATGTAAGAAGTGTGGTATAGAAAGGTAGAAGAATACTCCATATACATGTCAACATAATGGATTCAAGGAAAGGATGAAAAGGACATTGATGGAAAAATAAAGGTGCATGCTCAGTGGTGTTGGGTTAGGACATGAATTCTGGGCAGAGGCAGTTGGTATTACATGTTACTTGGTCAATTGATCACCCTCATAAACACTGGATGAAAGAATCACATGAGGTATGGGCTGCTAAGAAAGTCTCTCTTACACATGTCAAGGTACTTGGTTGTGATGCCTATGTACACGTTCCAAAGGAAAACATGAGTAAGATAGATTAAAAAGATGAAAAGTGTATCTTTATTGAGTATAAATATGGTCTAAAAGGTTATAATCTTTAGAACCTAGAAACTAAGATGGTAGTGTATAGCCGATATGTGGTATTTAGAGAAATAAAAGATTTTTTCAAACCAGAAGTCTTGTCGAGGAAGGAAGAACCAAAGAAAATAGAGTTTGAGTTAAAGGATGATGAATCAGACTCTACAAAATAATAGGAATCAGAAGAAGAAGATCCTCATACTCTAGTATTGAGGAGATCGATTTGGGAAAGAAGACAACTGGAAAGGTATAATCCACCTGATTTACAGTCAAATTTTACTTTGTCTTTTACTGATGATGATCCTAGATATTTTAGGGAGGTAGTGGATTCAAAGGATGGAAAACTTTGAAAAACAATCCATGGTTGAAGAAATGGAAGCCTTTGATAAGAATGAGGCTTGGGATCTAGTGGAGTTTCCTACTGGAAGAAATCCCATTGGCATCAAATGGGTGTTTAAGAATAAGTTGAATGGAAAATGAAAAGTGGAGAAATACAAAGCTCGGTTAGTGGGAAAATGTTATTCTTAGGTAGAGCAAATTGACTTTGGTGAAATTTTTTCTCATGCTTCCAAGTTAACTTCTATTAGATTTCTTTTATCTATTGTTGTTGCATTTGATTTTTAAGTAGAACAAATGGATGTGAATACAACATTCCTACATGGGGATTTGGAAGAAGAAATCTACATGAAGCAACCATAAGGCTTTGTTGTGAAGGGAAAGAAAGAACTAGTATGCAAGTTGAAAATGTCCTTGTATGGGTTGAAGTAATCACCAAGGATGTTGTATCAAAATTTTGATACTTATATGTTGGGACTTCACTTCACAAGGAGCAAAGAGGATCAATGTGTGTATTCCAAATTAATCGGTGATCATATTATTTATTTGGTCTTGTATGTGGATGATATGTTGTTGATAGGAAACAACAAGGAGATTATCCATGATGTGAAAACTCAGTTGTCCTCTAAATTTGTCATGAAGGATATTGGTGCTGCAAATTTCATTTTGGGCATGAAAATTAAAAGAGATCAGGAAGACAGGAAACTTTGGTTAAATCAGAGGAAATATGTCGAGACAATAGTCCAGAGGTTTAATATGCAGGAATATAAACTGATAAAGGTTATTATCCACGTAGGTGTAAAGTTATATGCGGATCAATGTCCCAAGACACAGGAAGAGGAAGAAGACATGTATAGTGTTCCATATGATAATACGATTGGTATTTTGATGTATGCAATGGTATGTACTACACTGGACATTGCACATGCAGTGGGAGTTTTGAGCAGGTATATGTTAAAACTAGAGAAGGAGCATTGGAAAAAAGTAAAGAGGGTTTTCAGGTATTTGCGTGGCACTACTAGTTATGGATTATGTTACCAAGGAATACCAGGATTGGACAGAGTGTTGCACATACATGTATTTGTGGATGCATACTAGGATGAAGATGTGGATCATAGAAGATATACAAGTGGGTAAATTTTTAACCTGTTTGGAGGAGCAATTAGTTGGATGAGCAAAACACAGTCTGTAGTGGAACTCTTAACTGTAGAAGTTGAATACATGGTAGCCACTCATGCAAGAAAGGATGCAATATGGTTAGATATATTGTGTTCAGGTATTGGGTTGGTACAACAAGTTGTAAGGATATATCGTGAAATTCATAGTTTAATATTCCTAGTGAATAACTTGACTTATCATTCAAAGACAAAGAATATTGACGGTCAATATCACTTTGTGAGAGACATGGTTGAAGACAAGAAGGTGTTTTTGATGAAGGTGGAAACTTTGGAGAATGTTTCATATTCATTAACAAAATAGGTGAGCACTGAGAATTTCTCTTGGTGTAGAGGATCTATGGGCATTGTTTCCCTAGATTGTTGACCATATAATCTTGTAACCCCTTGTATGCAAAGAAAAAAACAAGTGGGAGAATGATGGGTATGTGTTATATTCTTTACAAAATTGATCACATGTATTGTACACTGATATGGGAGCAAAGGGGGTTTGGGGGGTTTGCTCTGTTTTTGGAATTTTTTCGACACATGGTTTTTGTCGATGGCTTTCTAATTCTGGTTAATGAATTAGGTTTGTTGACTAATCCAGGTCAATGGATTAGGGGTTTGGATGTCATGGGATCATATATGTATATTTTTTTATAAACAATGAAGAAAATGATGAATATAAGATTAAGGGTGTGGCTATAAACAGGTTGTTGGTTTTCTCGGTTTGAGTTTCCAGGGTAAAAATATCCATGTAATGTGTGTGTGTGCCATTGTATATTTTCTATTTTATTAAGAATATGTTTTTAGTAATTATTTGTACAAGGTTAAAATCTATAATTCTATGCATATTTAATATGGATTCTCCTAGTGATATTTTCCTTACCAGTACCAACTACTTCTCATGTAAATCCCATATGGAGGATGTATTAAGAAGTAAAGGACTATACCAAATTACCTTGGGAAAAGAAAAAGAACCCCCTAATGATGAAAATTATTCCAAATGGGATAATAGGAATGAAAAAACATGTGGACTAATTGGAATGTCCATCTCTCATGATTTAAGGTTTCACCTTCATGGAATTGAGGGCCCAATTAAATCTTGGGAAAAACTTGAAGATGTGTTTGGTAAACACCAACAGTTAATGGATTTAAATCCAAATGATTTTCGTTGCATTGAAGATTACTTATCTAAGTTAAAAAAAACTTAGACTTTTGTGTATAGAATGCTAACTAGATTTGAAGGAATATCAATGCATATATATTATTCTTGCTAATCTTAGTAGTGCATATTTTTTTTTTGTATCTACCTTTTATTCCACTAGAGAAGCTCTAGGGAGTGATTATAACAACCCTCTCTTGAGTCTTTTTATGATGCTCTGATTTGAGAGCAATATAAGCTTGTGTAACTTGGATTGATTAGCACTGCAGGTACATCCAACAAATCCTTAGTGGTCCAACAGAATATAAATCTAAGAATCCCAAGAAGCAACATTCTCACCACAACAATAAGCAAAACAAGGGTCTCAAACCCTCTCTGCTAGATTTTTCTCCTAATGGTGACAAAGGCGCAAAAACAAAAAGTAATAAGACTGGTGAAAAACTTTGAAACTTTTGTGGGAAATATGGTCATTTGGAGTCTGAATGTTTTAAAAACATGGAATCCTTAGAAGCAGTGATGAAGACGCAAAATATTAGTATTGATTCTTCTTATTATTATTATTGTCATGGACATGAAATTTTTGTTTCTAGTTTCTCCTTCAATGCAACTTCTACTTCTTATTATTATGAGTGGATTATTCATTCTAGAGCATATTATCATATGGCTAAGGATAAAGCCATACTTTATGCTCTAAATGAATGTAACACCCAAAAAATATTTATTGGTGATGATAGATCTCTTAGTGTTGTAGGGTATGGAATAGTTCAGGTAGATAATGGTCATTTCAATTATGTATTATGTGTTCCAAGTATTTCCTACAACCTTGTATCAATATATCATATCACTCATATAGGTGAAGAAAAAACTGTAGAGTTCTCACCTGACCAAGTTTTATTAATTAAGGATTTAAAATATCCTAAGAATGTCCTCACAACTAGAATTTCCAATTATATTACCAGGTTGTACAAGTTTGAAAATATCCAGTCATCATATGTACCATCAGTTTTTGGTGCTCATAGAGATGACTTGAGCTAAATTTGGCATGAACAGTTTGGTCATATAAACTATCAGTCATTGCAACAACTATATAATCAATAGATGGTGATTGGTGTTCCTCTTGTTTCTTGCAGAGATGGTGTTTGTGTTGGTTTTGTTCTTGAAAAAAATCATCATGACAATTTTGACAAACATGCCTCTTGGCATGCCTCGAACCCTTTGCAGCTTGTTCATAGTGACTTGTGTGGTCCGCTTTATTCTCCTTCCTTTTCTGGGTGTAATTATTTCTTAACTTTCATTGATGACTTCTCTATATGCACTTGGGTTTACTTCTTAAAAATTGAGAGTGAAGTGTTTCACAAATTTTTGGCCTACAAGTCCCTTGTAGAAAACTAATATGGACATCAAATTCAAAGGTTAAGAACATATAATGGAGGAGAATAATTGAACAACCATTTTACAAGTTATTGCATTGCATAGAGAATCCAAATGCAACACATTAATCCATAGACACCACAAAAAATGGTGTTGTTGAGAGAAATAATCACACATTAAAATAAATGGCTAATTGTATGATCCAATCTAAGGGATTAAATCTTAATTATTGGGTGGAAGCCATTAACTGGGAAAATTACATAGTAAATCACACTCCCACAAAGTCTCTAAAAAATATAACACCGAAAGAAGCATGGGACAAAATTAATTCAAATCTAAGCCACTTCCGTGTATTTGGCAATGTAACATGGGCTCACATTCCCAATGAGAAAAGGAAATCTTTACATCCTAAAAGCGAGAAGTGTATTTTTTTTTGATATTTTTAATATGTCAAAGGTTACAAACTTCTTCAACCTCATTCTAATGAAATTATTATTAGAATAAATGTTAAATTTGTTGAAAATACTAATTCAGATTTTGTGCCTTTCTTCGCCCTATGATCCATCTTTGGTGTTTGTGCCATCTTCTATTCTTATTCTGGTTTCTTTTTTTTCTAGATGATTATAGTGAGGATGAAAATCCAACTCTTCCATCTCACCTTCCTCCATATGATTCCATTGAACATGAATCAACATGAACACCACAACTTCCTAGATGTGTATATTCAACTCGAGAAATAACTGATGTTCTTTCTAGTGATACTTCAGATCAATGTCATACACATTCATAGTTCTAGTGAGCCTCTTCTCTTTTTGATGCAGTGCCCCACCTCAGTGGGATCTGCCGACCTCCCAGTCAAGGAGAAATCAAGATACAGAGTTAGATCGACTCTTCAGATCTCTGTTGGACCCCAAATCAAGTTACATAGGTCCTTCCTCCAATTGCACAGGTTTTATGGAACCCACGCACCCTCTCCTGAATGTTGTTTAAATTTCAATGCCTGATGGGTGCTATCTCTTCTTTGTCTAATCCCCTTCCTTCATGTGACCATAGACTATGATTGTGGGCCAAACCCCTTCTCATTTCTGCGCTTCGGAGCTTTCACGAGCAACTTGCTCCCCTTTCCCGATTTCCGAATCAATGATAACTCCATACGTTAGAATCCTTCTTTGATGTGACCACAGGTTATGATCGTGGGTCAAATCCCTTCACAATGTTCCAAAATCCAAATCTATGAAATACTCGTATCGGATCCACGGTCCTCGATGATCCACAGCTAACGACTGAGATCTCTCTCGTGAACTCGGACTTTGCAAGTTCTCTCTCCTCCCAACTTTGCTTCTCCTACCTCCGACTTCCTGATTTCTGAACCCACTCTCATCATATCAACGGTCCACGACCCTCTATGATCTAACGATCTAGATCTCCTCTTCACATTTCACGAAGTTGGGAGATGGCTCACCTCCTTTCTCTCGATTTACGATTTCTCGAAAATCCTCTCACGTCAGATCGACATTCCACAATCCAATGGTCCACTGTCTCTCCTCCTCATGAGCTTAATATTTCTTCTGGATTAGAGGATTTTCTAAGTATTCAAAGGCTTTGACCTTTGTTCCTCCTACGAGTCTATTTCTTGGACCTCGACTGCACTTATGGAAAGAGTTATTCCTTCTGAGCTTTCTCACTTTATACTCCTTTGATTTCTTAAAGAGTCACTTCGACACTTAGTCGAATTTCTAATCTCTACACTCCTTGCAACAGATTCTTGCGTAAGTTTTGGGTTCTTCCAGATGACTATGCACACCTTGTAGCAGTTACTTTTCACTCCTAGCAAAGGGAAACTTTGTGCTATCTCTTCTGAGCTTCTGAGTCGAAACAAACTCTAACAACGCACTCCTTGTGGACTGTGTGCACACCTTACATGATTCAACGAAAAGGAAATGATTGAACCTTATACAAACATTTCATAGTTTCATATATTCATAATGAAATTCATTCCTTCATGAAAGAAACAATAAAAGGGAATTGAAAAACAATAATAACACCATGAATTGGGTGAATTTTCCTCTATTATATCCATTCAAAGTAAAAATGGTTATCACTATGATAAAAACAAAAATTAGGAACTCATTTATTTCCTCCTAACTCACAACAACCTCATTTGGGCATACAAAACCTCTATTTATCTCTGATGGTCCTTAGGGTTCCCCCCCCGACTACTCATCTACTTGAAAACAAAACTTAACTGCTACCTAAGTTCAGTTACATTCAAGACTAGGAGCGAAAACTCCTAGATCACTTGTGATCATTCAACTTCCAAGCATTTGATCTTCTTCCATTTTTCAATCAACCCCAAAAGATTCATAGTAAATTCCAACATTAATATTATGAAATGATTCCAAGGAGCCGAGTTTTCCTACCGCGCATGCTCGTTGACGATGCTCCTACATCATACTCCCCTGGACAAAACATTTATGGACTCCTGTCCATGAGCTCCTGCACCGAATTTCCATGTTTCTGGATATCAGCTTCATTTTCCCAACTGGCATCTTCTATTGGGTGTCCCTTCCACTTGACCATATATTCAAAATAGGTATTCCTCCTGGTAATTTTGCTAATCCTTTGATCAATGATCTTCTCCATCTATGGTTTTTCTACTATAGGCATTTGTTTCTCCCATCGAATATTCTCTTGATCTTCTAATCCCTGTGTGTCATCTTCCCTGTAAGGGTACATATCTGAAATGTTAAATATGGGTGATATGCCCACATCATCTGGCAACTCAATCTCATAGGCGTTTGCATCAAATTTCCTTAAGATATTACATGGCCCTATCTTCTTCATATTTAACTTTTTATATGTTCCCCTAGGGAACCTTTCTTTCCTAAGATGTGTCAGAACCTGATCTCCCACTTCAAATTGAAGATCTCGACGATGTTTATCAACTCGGCGCTTGTACTCTTGGCTAGAGCTCAACAATTGTCCTATGATCTGGCTTTGGAGCTTCTTCATTTCTGCAACAAAATCTTTTTCTCCAACGCTTCTGATCTCACTCTGTTCCAAGTCTCTCAACTCAGATACTCCCCTTGGTTTCATTCCATACAATATTTGGAATGGGATCCTTTCACTGCTCCTATTTGGTGAGTCATTCTATGCAAATTCTGCTTGTGGAAGAATCTGATCCCACTGATTATAATGCTTAGTGACCAGAGTCCTCAATAAGTTTCCCAAACTTCTGTCCTCAGTCTGTCCATCTGTCTGAGGGTGATAAGTTGAGTTGAAGGAAAAATTTGACCCAACTTCTTCCATAGTGTTCTCCAGAAATGACCAACAAATTTAGTATCTCTATTTGAGACAATGCTCCTGGGTAGTCCATGAAGTCTCAAAACCTCCTTGAAAAACAAATTTGCAACATGTGTTGCGTCACTAGTCTTCTCGCATGGGATAAAGTGTGTCATATTTGAAAATCTATCCACTACCACAAATATGGAATCACATCCTCTTTGCGTTCTTGGAAGTCCCAACAAAAAATCCATGCTTATTGCATCCCAACGCCTTTCTGGTATTGGAAATGGTTGATACAATCCAATGTTCTGTCTTTTACCTTTTTCATGTTGGAAAATTCGACATCTGTTCAATTTTTTTATCACTTATGTTCTTATACCTGGCCAATAGTATGAACTTCTCAATTGTGTAATGTTTTATCATGGCCGAAATGTCCAGCCAATCCTCCACGATGATTTTCCTTCCAGAGGTTATCCCTCATTGAGCATTTTGGTATGCACAACTGATTTCCCTTGAACAACAATCCTTCTTGAATCATATACTCTGTCCATTGGATCCCATTTCTCAGCACAATATTTTCACATGCTTCGTATGCTTCCTTGAAATCTGGATCATCACAATACATATCTTTCAGGTGTTCAAATCCTAAGGTCTTCGCCTGAAACTCTTGCAGAATCAAACATCTCTTCCTTAATGCATAAACAACTTTGTTAGCATCCCCAACAATATGTTTTATGACAAAAGTAAAATTTTGCATAAACTCAATCCACTTTGCATGGCTCTGATTCAGTTTTTCCTGTCTGGTTATGAATTGTAAAGCTTGGTTATTGCTATACAAGACAAATTCATGTGGAACAAGGTTGTGCCTCCATTTCTTCAAGGCTTGAATTATGTCATAAAAATCCTTACCATACATGGAGTACTTTATCTTAGTCTCATTCATATTCTCACTGAAATAGGCAAAAAGCCTATTATCCTGGCTCAAAAATGCTCCAATTGTAACTCCACTTGCATCACATCTCACTTGAAATGTCTTTCCAAAATTTGGTAAGAGTAGAATTGGTCGTTCTTTTATTTTCTCCTTCAGTATATTGAAGCTCCTCTCGACCTCCTCTGTCCATTTAAAATACTTGTGCCTCTTCTTCACTGTATCCATCATTGGTGCACAAATCCCACTGAAATCTCTGATGAATTTCCTATAGAAACTTGCTAATCCATGGAAGCTCCTTACCTCGAACATATTCCTTGGTGATGGCCACTCTTTGATTGCTTTCACCTTCTCTAGATCCATCTTCAGTTCATTTGATGATATCACAAAACCCAAGTAAATGAGTTATGTCTTCATAAAAGAGGACTTCTTCAGGTTTGTCAACAACTTGTCCTGTTGTAGTCTCCTCATCACTAATGTAAGGTGTCTCAAATGCTCCTCTTTAGTCCTACTAAATATCAGTTTATCATCCAGATATACAACCACGGACTTGCTAATGAAATCTTTCAATATTTCATTCATCAACCTCATAAAAGTACACGGGCAATTGTTAAGCCAAATGGCATAACAAGCCACTCATTAAAACCTTCATTTGTCTTAAATCCTTTCTTCCACTCATCACCTTCTCTCATTCTTATATGGTGATATCCACTTTTCAAATATATCTTAGAAAATAAATTTGGTCCACTTAAACAGTCCATTAAATCATCCATTCTTGGAAAAGGGAATCTATACCTGATGGTGATCTTGTTAATGGCTCTTGAGTCTGCATACATTCTCCATTCTCCATCCTCCATCCTTCATTGGACTCAACACATTTTTCATTGTGCATAGACTCAAGCTTTCTCTAACCAAACCCTTATATAACAATTCATGGACTTGGTTCTTTACCTCCTCATTCTCTCAAGGTGTCAATCTTTATGCCGCTTTATTTGGAATACTTGCTCTTGGTATCAAATCAATATGATTTCTGATACTTCTGATTGGTGGAAATGAGTTAGGCAACTCATCCACCACTATGTCAGAAAAATTATGCAACAACTCCTGAACTTCTTTAGGTAAATCATCCATCAAAGTACTTGTAAGGATAACTCTGGGTTTCCTCACCACAACAAACTACATCTCCTATCCTTTCTTGACTCCTTTAAGGAATTCCTTCATGCTCATGAGAACTATGCTTGTGATGGATTCCTCTTTCACTTTCTTCTCTTCTATTGGTAACAACATGTGTGTCCTACCATTCTTCTCCGACGTGTATGTATTCTTCCTCCCATCATGAATGACATTCCTGTCAAGCTGCCATGTTCTTCCCAACAAGATATGGCATACGTCCATGGGAATTACATCACATAGAATTTCATCTCTGTATCCCCCTATCTTAAATTCAACAAGGCATTGTTTAGTAACCATTACCTCGGGTCCTTTATGCAACCATGAGACTTTGTATGGATTCGGATGTGCATTTTTCTCCAGCTCCAATTTCTCCACCATCTCTGTGGATACTAAGTTATTAGTTCTCCCACTATCAATTATCACCTTGCATACTCTGTCTTTAGTCTTGCAAGTTGTTCTAAATAGACTGTTCCTCTTTACTGGCTTTTCAACTTCTGCCTCTAGTTTTAAGAGAATCTTTCTCAACATCAGGGGTGTTTGTTGGCCCTTGACTAGGTTTTGTGGATATCTGGTCAAGTTTGACCTATTTTTGGACTTCGACAGCCTGTCGAAGGAGGAGAGCAAGATGAAGCAAATATTGCGGGATCTCGGACCCTTTTTGGGATCTGGGAATATGTAATAGGAATGGGATGTCCGCCCATGGGTTTACCCATGTTTAGGCCTATTTTGTATAGATAAATAGATTCTTAGGCTAGATAGAAGTGTTGGTGCATCTATGTGATGTGAATGTATGCTAAGTGCAAGTAGAGTATGTAAGTGTTTTGTGCATGATTGTCTGAGACTTGCAGAGCTAAGTGCAAGTCATTGTAGCAAGATTGTGGAAGGCTTAGTGCTGGAACACAAGGAAGAAGGATCTAGTGAGATGCGTAGATCTTTTTTCCTATGCGGAGTAAAGGTTTTGAGGCTCTGTGCTTGTAACTAATTGACTAAAGATAATAAAGAAGAAGAGTTGGTAAACGTAGCCCCAGGGTGGGGGTGAACCACGTAAATATTGTGTTGTTGTGCTATGTGCTTGTCTTGATGTGTTTATGACGCTCTTACCAAGTTATTTGATAGAGATAGATAAATCTGTTCATGCTTCGTGCTAATGATGTGTAAGAATGTTAGATCTGACTTCTATGAATGTGCTTAGTGCTTGTTTTTGCTAGATTTGATCCATCTATTTGTGCTAAGTGCTTAATTACCTTAGATCAGTGTGAATGCTGCAAAGCTCTATTTTATCAGCGAAGTAGATATTGGTTGCATATTGAGGATCTGACGGTGTTAAGTTCTCTATTAAGTATCATAATCACAGATCCGTGTCCCAGCTAAGGTTGCAGACACCCGAGTCTCGCAACCACCCCTGCCTCTACCTTGGGTGAGACTTCATTTGCTTCGTAGGTGTTGCCAAAAGGGCCGATAGTTAGGGTTTTGTTGGTGCGATGTTGTAGCGTTGAACCTTGGGTCTGCCCCTGTGCCAACAAATGGTTCCGTTGTTGGGACCTGAAACTGTGATTTGTTGAGAACTGAGAAAGAAGGAGCTTTGTGCAAAGATTCATCTTGAAGTTGTGAAAGCTCTATGCATAGATCTTTCACTCTAGTGTGAAGTATTATAATTTATTTATAAAGTTACGTGCTAAAATAAATAAGCCCGATCTGAAGAAAAGAAGTTAGATTTGAAGGAGAGAAGCAAGATCTGAAATCTTTGTGCTCTAAGAAAGGTAAAAGTGAGAATTTATGATTAAAAGAGGTAAGATCTGCAAGCTTTGTGCTCTGATAAAGGTCAGAATAGTGAAAAGTTTTAGATCTGAAAGCTTTGTGCTCTGTAGAAGTAAGATAAGTGGAAATTTTCGTTTCTAGAGTATGGATCTAGGTATGTTTAATAGAGTCTGTCCTAGTTCGAAAAATAGGGTATTGATAGATGAAGGAAGATTTGATATTAATAGATCTGACAAGAATAGTGAAAGATATGTTATACCTATGCATAGAAAGAATGTTTGGACTAAAAAATGGATGCAATAGAGATAAATTGTTGCAGGTTAGCTCCTATGCTCCTAGCACATAGTACATGAGAAGCTGGGGATCACTTAAAAGAAAGAGAGGATTAACCCTCTGTTACAACTGCAAAAGACCAGGACATCTTGCTAAGGAATTCCTTGGAAGAAGACCTAGTTGTCTTTGTTGTAAAGCTATGGACCATGAAGTGTTGGATTTCCTTAGAATGTTTTCTAAGCTTGAGGGAATGAATATGAACTAGGAAAACCATAAGGCAGATCCAAAAATGGCAGAATCCAAGAAAGAATAAGAGAAAGTATTGTTACAGATGAAGTAAACCCCGAATGACCACCGACATATCAGCTTATCAGGGATATTCAAATAAAAAGAATGCATTGAACCAAGAATAGGAGACTTCGACATTGACTGTGTTATGGATGAGGAAACACAGGTGAATATCATGACAGAGAGAACTCAGGAAACTATAGGGAATCTTGCTATGATTCCTTCATTAGGATGAATAGGATTATTCAGAGGAAAACTGGTAAACCTATGTGGGAAGCTCGCTCGTGTACCTATGCACATTAATGGAGCTTCGACATAAGAAGATTTTGATATTATTAAATTTATTGAAGACAACGCCCTGTTTACCATGTTACTAGCCAGCCCTTGGATTGAAAGAGACCGGGTTGTTAGGCGGAAATATTGTCGTTTAATTTCGTTGTAGTATTTGCCCAACTATTTAATTTGTCAATCCGAGGTTTGTAGGCTTACGAAGCACACACACTATATATGAAGGATTGAAGTAGAAGTAATCTAATCTAAATTGCTGAAATGAAATTAATTTAGGAAAACATCGAAAGACTAACTAGGAAAGAAGGAAATTGCATAAGGGAAAAACAATACAACATGTGAAGAGTTGAACGACAAATGACATATGTGATCTCACACAATATATCAATCTCAAATTATATTACAAGAGTCAAATGAAAAAGCATGGAAGAATAGCAATGAAAGAATCAAAGTGAAGAATCAAAGCTAAGAATCCCCTTCTCCTAATTACAAGACTAAATTACGAATTACATGATCTTTAACTCTAACTCCAACCCCAACTCCCCAATTATGAATAACATGATGACCACATGAAGAGAGAACACTCTCTTATATACATGAGTGTCATAATTACAAATCCACTATTCCCTCAACCACTCTCAACTACTTTTCCATTATGACAATATATGATACCTTCAAATCCTCCATGCATCTCTCACATATCTTAGATAAGATATGCCAACCAAATCTTCCATGATGTTCTCTCTTTCAAATCTTCAAGTTTGAAGATGTAATTCGAATTTGAGGATAGGTGGTGTATTTTGACTTTGTTGCAATCTTCAAATATGCCT
>WSFP011482217.1:0-15993 GCA_009831015.1 Picea engelmannii | reverse complement strand
AAGGTCTCTAGTCTCAATCCCAGATGATGTACTGATGTCGATGGGACAAGACTTGTCAGAAGGAGGGGCATACAGAATCCCCCATCATCTAACGTGAGTAAAGAGTAATGATTTAAATGACGATAGATGAAAGATCAAGCAGGCTTTATTTAGCAAAAGGAAAATGACAAGGTGGTAACTCAACTTGGTAAGTGTGCTAAGTGACTTTATTCATGGGTTAGGGGTGAGTGAAAGTGAGGCAGGAAAACTTGCAAAGGGGTTTAAGCCACGATCTAGTAGTGATAGTAAGATGACAAGTTTAGGATTTACTTCAACATGTTAGGGTCAAAGGAAAGAAAATGAATCATCACATAATGGCTCTGAGAGGCTTCTTTTGATAGAAATGGTATGATGGATATAGTTGAAATATAATGATATTGACTTCTTCATGATTTCATTTGGACATGCTTTTCTCAAGAGTATGTGGTCTTTGAAAACCACTAGTGCATAAATTGGTCTTCTTCATCATGTCGGAACCTACAAAAAAAAAATAGCACTGACCTGCAATAAAACGTGAGTTTATCGAAGAATAGAGGTGATCAGTCTTTCTTCATCTGACACATATGAAAAAAATCACAAATAGTGCTAAATAGAACAAATCCAAGGAAAATAAATAAAATGAAATTCACTTTTTACCTGTCGGGAAATGGTGCACCTTGGACTACTCATCAGTGTTTCTTTGATAAATTCTTCATTTGATGCTCAATTTCAGTGATTCAAAAGCCAGATGATAGATTTATAACATGTTTTTATGATCTGATGATTTAAGCTGTTTTTTGAAATCATATGGCTGAAATATCCAAGAAAAATGAACAAATATGTTTTATCTCAAATTGTTATTATAATGACTCTATTGCATAGATCTCGTCCATATCTTTCCAATGTCGCTTGTTTCGTGTCAAACGGACTATGTATGAGAAAGTTATTGTGATCTGAAGTTTTTAGGAAACAGTGAAAATGTTGTGTCAAGGTGCCATGTGGCAGTGTCAAAAATGGACATGTGGCAGGTGATGCAGAGGCTGACTAGGAAATGACATGGGTTGATTTGGATGCCGACTAGACACCTGACCGGATTTCTAATGTGGAATATGACTGGACTACTGAGGTGGCAATTGACTAGGTAAGTGATTGTGCAGACACATGGGCGAATGAAGCGCTGACATGTGGGCCAATCAGAGGCTACCACGTGGTGGCCTCATTTTGGCCAAAATTTGTTTATTTAATGCACAATGATCACCACCAAAATTGAACTCATGACCTCAAAGAACCAAACCAAACACTTTACCATTAGACCATTAGCGCGAACTGTTTCATTGTATGGAAATAAGTTTATTAAAATGTGTCAATTAATTTGACAGGTGCTTAAAAAGAAGTGTTGGTCGGAATGGATCCTGAAGCCTCCACATTTTTAATCAGTCATGCCAAGCATTGCGCCCTTTGTGCAATTTCTAAAGATCATACGAGATTTTATTGATTTGAATTAAATATTTTTATGATTCTCAAATCAAACCGGAGCGCACCACCAAAGGTTTGATCTGTAACCTTCGCGTTCATAACCAATCAATCTAAGCTTTAAAACAATGTGTCAATAGTTTGGATTATTTAAAATTGTATACCAAAACCTAAAAATTTCCATGGTCCGTCAGATTGAGCCGCCGACATTCTTTATATAAACTAGAGATCAGATTTGTTACAGTTCTCGTAAATTAATAATGTTGTTGCAGGTTTTTTTTTAAAAAGGCTGAAGCCTAAAGCAATGGGACGTTGAAGTTGAACCTAGGACTAGGCACTTACTGTTTATGGGCTTTACTATGATGAGAGCCAAGTTTTTCAGACAAAGCGCAGGCCAATGTGTGAAATTTAACTTCAAGATTATCGCAGATCAGTTCATACCGGTTATATCTAATTCCTAGTTTGGCCTCTGTCAAATCTAGTTCAAGGCCCAATAAATGTGTGTAATTCACAGAGCCATCAGAAAGAAATTTGATATGTTTTTTTTCTGATAGGTTTCAACCACCAAACCTACCTTGCATTAACTTTCTTTCCTTGGAGATTGAATGAGACCTAATGCTCAGGGGCACAGCCACATGGTTCTCTCAGATAGAACATTGTATTAGCATGTGATTCTTGGGCCACTCAAAGTGGTTTTGTCTCAGATCGCTTTTGGGCCCGCAATCCATCTCCTTTCACCATACAACACATCGACCATACCATGGTTTCCATTGCGGGACCACTTAATAAAATTATCAGCCGAGCACGTTGCGTCCCCACAATAGACTGTGGTCATTGATCTAGTCATGATATGAGATCTTTGGCATTGAACAATAACACCTCCCTGATGATGATCTGACGTGGAGGCCTGAAGTCACCATGTTGATGTGTCGTAGATGAAGATGTGACAGGTGTCACTCGAAAATAGGCTAGACGCATGTCTTAGAATGCTTGAAAAGAGTGACATGTGTTAGCGCTAAGAGAATGCCACGTGTCTTGGTGCTCTAGGGCTCGGGCGATAGCTCCTTTTCCTTTGGCTCCTTTTTAAATGTGACCTGGGGCCATAACCTCATGCTTATCCCATATGAAATTTTGGGATTTTGCATTTCGGGAGTCTTCACTCCACTTGATTCCAAATATCCCGATGCTCGAACTTGCGAAATGGCCTGTCCAGATCTACGGTCATACTTGTTTTAAATTTGATATCCATGATTTTCTTCCTCGAAAACCCCAATCACCAGTCACTCAATAGGTTCTTGCCATTGTTTATAGCCCTGCTTTCCATATGATCATGGGCTATGATCATGGTCCCAACTCTCGAGCGCTTCACGATTTCACACTTCGCATACTTGCGTCATGTTCCATGCTAAAACACCTGATTCATGAAATCATGATTTTGCTACTCTGCTACCACGTGCCCCTATGGATTAGATGAACCACATTAATTTTGGGTCGCGCTAAGATTCTTTTTGGACCTTACCTTCACTGATATGACCTCCGGCTGTGACCAAGTGCTTACCCCAAAGGTGTTTCGCGACTTCGTGTTTCAGGGATTTGGCACCTAGCACCCTGCAAAAATTCTGATTCGAAAAACTACGAATTCACTAATCTCATGCCACGTGCCCCTATGAATTGAACGATTCAGATTTATTTCAAGTTTTAGGACTCGGGAAGTTTTCCCTTGCCTCATTTCAAAAATCCCGATAGTCATTTCTGCAAAACCTCAAATTGAATGCCACCTGTCCCCTCAAGATCTATGGCCCAGATTAAATCTTTTCTCAACCTTTGATCTCGGGCCTTTGCCCCAGAACTAAACCTCGAGAAAATTTTGGATTCCAAATACCTGCAAACCACCGATCTGATTTTCCTGATGGATCTTTGTTTTTGGAAGATAAGCTTGTTTTCTTGCTTCGATCCTGGAATGGTCGCTCTGAGTGTTGCACCTTGGGCCCGCGGCTATGAAATATATGAACAAAGACTTGGATGATTGGTTAAGGGCTCAAAAATACAAAGGATGAGTGACTGAAACAAAGAGGAAAGTGATCGACCTTAAAGAAAAAAAAAAAACTTAGGGCCGAGACTTCTCAGGTAAAAAATAAGGAAAAACGGGTTGTTCAAACAAATGAGGGAAAAAAAAGAAAAATTTACAAGCCAAAAGGGAAATACTTAAGATTTAGTCTATGAAAAGTAGAGAGACAGGGAAAAATTACAGACCTAGGTAGAAACCACGAACCCGCAAGACTCTGACAAGTTCATGTGATAACACCTCTAGTGCACCTTTGCCTCTTGCTACATCCTGAATGCTAGCGTCTCCATCTGGACTCTCATTTCTCTGAGCTCCTTGTCTATATCCACTTTTCTTTTCATCTTCAGTCTTCTCCTCGACCACACTTATGACCTTTAGTAGCCATCTTCACCTTCTACCTTCCCTCCTGGAAATTCTATTGTGTACTCTGCAACTGAGAGCATCTCAAGCTTCTCCTTCACCTGAAATCTAAAAATGAAAATTGTTCTCTGATACAACTTATGGCGCAACACCCCACCCCTTATCCTACAGGGTTGCATGACCTCCTAGTCTAGGATTGTTTTTTATGCTTCTGAGTTAGATAAACTCCTTATATTCCTCCCTGGAACCTAAAATTCTCTATCATAGGTCCTTCCTTTTCCTGGCATAGGTTAGGTGGCACCTGCAGACCCTCTCCTTATCACTTTCAAAGTTCAACGTCGATAGTGCTAGATCTCTATGCTAGACTCCCTCCTTGATGTGATCACATACTATGTCATGGGCCAACTACCTTCATGACCCCACACTTTGGAACTTTCGCGAGTGGCTTGCTCCTCTTTCTCGATTTCCAAATTCTTCGGGACCATATTACATTCCACGTTCTACTTGCGATCAACGACTGTGATCACCTTCACGAACTTGGAATTCGCAAGCTCTTGTTTTGGGTATTCTCCTCAACTTTTCCCAAAATGCATGGATATTCTGCCACATACCCTCTGGATCCAACGATCCAGAATTACTTTGTGCTTCTTGAACTTGCAAAGGTCTCTATCTTCTCCTTGCATACCTTCTGAAGTTCCTTCACCTGAACCTTTTAATCTTCTACCACATGTCTCTTCCTCGACGATGGATGATTTATCTATCCTCAGGACTTTGGAAAGTCCTCAACTCCTTTGCACACTTAGCGCAAATTCCCCTTTCTATACTTAGGTTGTTCTCGAAACTCCTTCTGCACTCCTTGCATAGTTCTGCACATACTTGCTTATGTTACTTTTCTTGGCTTGAAAACCTTCAAGGTTCCCATCTCTTTTGTGACCTTTCACGTGCCCTCCTGGCAGCGTCTTGCTCTCCCTCCTGAGCTTGTAATATGGACTTACATTTCCTGGGTGCACTCCTTGCAATTGACTAAGATTCTAGACGACTTATCCCTTCACCTTAGGGAAAGGTTTAATGCATCTCCTTTCCTTTGTCGATTTGCTTCTTGCAAATCCTTCCTTCACCAGAATTTTCAGCAATTCTGGGATTCTCTCGCACTTCCCACAGTGTTTCTTCTGTGCATTCTCACACTAGATCGATTCCCTCCTAGAAAATTATTTCAGAGTGTTCAGTAACTCTGAGATGTGTTTTTCCTCACACAATATTTCTTTCCAAGGCACGTAACCACATTGAAGTTTCTCCTTGAGTCTATGAACTAATTTGGTATGCCCTCCTGGTAGCTTCTCTTCTAAATCCATTGAGTTCAGACACACACTCCTTGCATCGGATCACAGAGTTTCCTCCCTCTGTCGTGCACTCCTTGCACTTATCCTAGAGAAACAGACTTAACTCAACACACTCACGGATATAAAAATGCATTCCTATCCCTGCATATGATTCCTAACATTTATCTACAATTCCAATGCATGTAAAAGACATTCACAACGCAAAATCCATTACACATTAATGTAAAACAAGAAAAACTGTCATTTTCTATTAATGGTGTAACGTCAAATTATAGTAGTGGAGTCCAAACTACAATTGAGTCTCGGATCTCTAGATTTATCCTCTATCATCTAACTTCTAACCTACAGGAAACCTAACATTACTTTGGAAACAATACATTAATTTATACAAGAGGGGCTCAATGAGCTTCCCTTGAAAGCTAAACTAGTGGTGTCAAATCACCTTCATAATGCCTATCGAAAGGGAAAATTACAATGATGGAAATCTACTCCAAATCATATGCAGATCCCTCCTGTCGTCAGCCTATTAACGGCAACATTATCTCTAGCTTTTGTGAAGGAATATCTTGCTCTTCCATGTTGTCCTTATTAAATGCCTGGATCTCGCCTTGGATTCTTGAGGAAAAAATGAGAGGGTGATGCCTCTCCTTCCTTGAATGCATACCATGCATGAAATCCGACTGGCGCGTGCTGAGGTGGAGTGATGCTTTTGCATCATAGGCCTTCTTGGATAACCCTTTTGTGTATGACTTTCAAAGTTTTTTATGTTCTTGTTGTTAGCTCTGCAATTCACAAATTTATGTCAAAAATTATTGCATGCATAGCATAAACCAAAAAATATATTTTGATACCTGGGAGTTGAAGATATTCTGAAAGGAGGTGCTCTTATGAATTCTTCTTCTTCCTGATGCCTATCTGTTTCTGTTGGTCATTTATTCTGAAATCTGAATCTTCTTGGTGGAGGATTTTCCTTGTAATTTTCTCTGTACACCTTCCTATACCCTTTGATTGTTTTTGCATAGCTTTTTGGATATGTTTCTTGTTCTATTGTTTTGGATATTGATCCATTTTCTATCTGATTGTATCAAATTCTGGACTTGTCATGATTAGGCCTTTGACTGTTGATAATGTCATTCAAAACTTTTTAACTGTTCTTCATATTTTTCTTTGAAGATCCTTTCTTAATGTGACAGTCTCTGATTCCAAATTTTCAATGATCCTATCTCTTTCTTCTAGTTGTTCTTCGAGTGCTTCTTCAATTATTTTATCTTCTTCAATTTGAACCTTCAAATTTTTTATCATTTGTTCTAATTCCTGAGTGTCTTCTTTCTTGTCTAGTTCTGCTTGTAGATTCTTGTTTTTCCTCTTTTCTTTTCTGACAACTTTTCTGACAACTTTTATGGAACTCATCAATTCCTCTCGATAGTCAAATTCTGCCTCTTCAATTTATTCTTCGGATTATTCCTATTCTACTTCAGAGTCTTCTACTGCCATGAATAGAACCCTTTCTGTCTCACTGTCACTGACTTCATCTTCATCTGATGATGAGATGTCTTCTTTGGTGCATAAGATTTTCTTGAAAAAATTCTTTGTGATTCTTTTKCCTTTATATGTTTGTCTGATTTTTTAGTCACCTTCATCATTTATTTTTTTCTTATGACGAAATTTGTTATAAAAATGACCAATACCATCACAATTAAAAAAAATTAAGGGAAGCTTACCTCTATACCTAGCGTTGGTTCCCTTGTTTATTCTTCTAACAAAGTTGGCCACTTCTTCATCATCTTCTGAGACGTCACTATTGATGTTATGTTCTCTTTCATGTTGCTTTCCCTTTTTCTTTGATCTTTTGGATGCTTTGAAGGATGCTTCTTTTACATCTAGATTTTCCTGTTCAATTCTCATTTCATATGCTGTGAATATTCCATGTAGTTCATCCATGTTTATTGAGTTTAGATTTGCTCTTTATTCTAGTGCTGATATCTTAGGGTAAAATCTCATAGGAAGAGATATTAGTACCTTTTGAACAATAAAAGATTCTTGAATTTCTTCTCCCAATCTTGTTGGCACAGGGTCAAACCCAGGGTTCAACGCTACAACAATGCACCAACAAAAACCTAACTATCGGCCCTTTCGGCAACACCTGCAAAGCATATGAAGTCTCACCCAAGGTAGAAGCAGGGGTGGTTGCAGGACTCTTTCACATAGATAGTACTAACACTCAGCTATGGGTACTTTCTTACATCGCCTAGATTTCTATTTATACATTGCAAAATGGGCCTAAATATGGGTAAACCCATGGGTCGACATCCCCATTCCCATTACATAAGCCCAAAACCCAAAAATCCCTAAAATGGGTCTGAAATCCCGCGATCTCTGCTTCGAGTTGTGCTCCATATTTGACAGCCTTTCAAAGTCCCAAAAGTAGGTCAAACATGACCAAGGATCCTCAGAAGTTGGTCAAGGGCCAACAGGCCCCCAACACTCACATGTGACTCATCCCGAGCCACTCTGGTCTGGGTAGCTGTGATTCAAAATCCTCGATATTGGCTCAAGATACTTCAACCTGTTGTTGCACCAGGGCCTCCTTCTCGGTGAACTCTTGGATGACTACTTCATTGAAAAGTCCCTCTAAACTCTGTTCGACTACAACGACTACTTATTCCAACTCTGCGCCTCGTCCTTCAATCTCCTCAAATAGTTGGCAAGATTCGTCCTAGACTGGTTGGAGCCTCTAAGTCACTTCCATGAATTTTCTCTGAATGGTGTGGACCTGCTGTTGAGAAGTTTTTTGTTCTTGGGATCGCTTCATCCTTTCAACTATTGATAGGAGCTTCAACTATGCCTATATTGTTGTTGCTTGCTACTTTTCCTCCTAGAGTTGTGACTCTAGTACCTTCATCTCAGTATCTTCAGTGAGTCTCTCATAACTCTATGCACTGTGAGCACTTAGATGTTTTCATTCCAGAGCGAATGCTCGGATCCTCTCAACTGCGCTCCAGGTAGTGGCTTCCCTTTGATCTCGCACATCCTACGTGGTACTTGGCATTGTTCGTAGCTAGAGGTCTTTGATTCTCTATTGAAGTTGTTGGATAGCTTTCGCAAGATTCTCTACTCGATGTTCCACCGGGTCTTTCTCCTTTTTCTCTAAGCCTGTCACAGAGAGAAGTGCTTTGTTGTCTGCTTCTTTTAGTCACACCTGCTCTGCAAGCAACTGCTCTTTCTCTTGTTGGATTTGCGCTTTTTCTTCTTCAAACTTAGTTTGGAGGGAAGCCTTCTCTTGTTGTGAAACTCGACGTTTCTCTATGAATACTTTTTGTACTTGATTTAGGGCCTTTGTAGCATGTTCAATTTCTTCCTTTGTGTGACTAAGATGAGCTTCAGTCGCATCAACTAGTTTGCGGAGTTGGGTAGGCTCATCTCCCAAATCTGGTGCTTCTGATGGTGGGGGAGAAGTGGATACTACACGGATGGATTGAAGGGCCTGATGTACCCCTATGAGTTCAACCTTGATTCTATTATACATGTCCTCCTGCTTGGCTTCATGTTTCTGCAAGATGTCCTGTGAGGCATCTGCTACAGTTGCGATGATAGAGTCAAATTCGTCCACAGTGAGCATAGTATGCATCTTAGTCAAGGTGGCTCTGGATATATTTTGGGAATTGGGTTTCATGAGAGAAACCTTCCTTTTCTTCAAGGGATCAACCTCATCGAGAGGGTCCCTAAGTGGTGTTACTTCGCCTTTCTTCTACTGGTATTATTTTTTGTTTGTCTCTTCTACTTCATCATCACCCCCTTGTCCAGGTGATACTGAAGCAATTCCTTCTGATGCACTGCTCAAGTTTTGGACCTCTTCAGTTTTCTTCCTTCTGCTGGGTCCAAGAATATCCTTTTCTTCATGAGTGGTCTCAGGGCTGTCGATTAGTTTAGGTTCTAACATTTCTGTGGGGTCTATGGGGATGAGGAGTTCTGCAGACCAGTCCTTGTTGATCTCTTCAAGGTCCTCCTTTGTGATCTTGTAGTATGATTGAATCTCTTCTCTGTGCTCATCTGCACGTGCGGTGATATAAATGAAGTGTCAATCTGTGCAAAACTTCATGAGGGGTCAAAATCGATGCAGAACATTCGACGTCATGCAAGGGACAAATTTGATAGCCCTCTTTAGTTAGAGATAATAGGTATGAAAGACTGCATTCAACTACCATTGTTTTCCCATATCGCTCAAGTACTAAAGCATGGTGAACTTCATAGTGAGTGGCTCAAACGGTTTGATGTTCAGGAAGGTCACACCTTCCGACATTTCCCAAGAGGTAAATGTGATGAGGATCAAGAGCCAGCTAAAGTGGAACTCATAGCCCTGATCCTGAGCTTCCTGGTAGTCTAATTCTAGTTGGTTGACCAAGTACTTTGTCGAGTTCATCTGGAGTCCTTCTACACATTTCTCAGCTAGGTCAACAATGAATCTTGTGACTTGTGTAGGTCGGTTCTTCCTCACTAGCTTCCCTGCGATCAACTAGAAGGCCAGGCAAACTGCACCATTCTAGATGGAAGCTGCCTTGTAGCCTCGCGTTCCCTTTTTCAACATCACCGTGTGTCTCCTTAATATTTTGTGCCAATGCGTGATCTGTAGCCTTCCCCGGGTATAAGTCCTATAGGTCAGGTTCTTACATGCTCAATCTGATGATCCTATGTATCAACGTCATATCGACTGTAATGCATCTATCTAGCCATAGGTAGCCAGCATGGTAACATGAGAGCAGGATCTTAACACACACGTTAACCATGGTGCCTTCCAAAGTGTGGGGTCTTCATCACATTCAAGAGGGTGGACTATGTGAGGTTCATATTCCATGACTGGGGGATTATTTTCGAGTTCTTCCCCTTCATCTTGGTCAGATACTTGTAAGGAGAAAGCATGTTGTAATTCTTGTTGTCACCTAGGTTGAAGTCGTTGAACTTCAACGTTTTGATCTTATCTTGTTGTGTTTTGACTACATGTATCCCCTTCGGGAGGTACGCAATAACCATGGTGTAATCAAAGTCCCTCGTGACACTGTCATGACTCACCACGCCAGCCAGAGGCGGGATATAGTCGGGTAAGATGGTCATGATTAACTTCATGTTTGCTAGAGCATCTATGTGCTTGGTTCTCTTCTCTTCTACCGGTCAGGATGGTCCGGATCCGTGAGAAGTCAACGAAGAGGCTTTCACTCCTCGCATCTATGAATATTGAACTCCGGTGGACATCACTCTCTCGGCCATCATATCAATTAAAACTTCCTCAACTAAGTTCTCTATAGCGATGAGCTCGTCTGACATGCATGCTCTCGATTGGAAAAATTGGGTGGATGGATGAGTGCTCAAAGCAATAGAATCGGTGTCGATCTTACTAAGCATAGCATGGTAGAAATGGTTTCTCTTGTTAGCTCTAATACATTTCACAAAAAATTTCTCAGTACAACAGTCAACGGACTAAGTAGACACGATGTAACAGATCTCTCCAACGGATAAGAAGTTTTCCATCAATGTAGTTCTATCCGTTGCGGCGCGGTCCCAACGGTCCGATGGTGAGATTTCTGGTCATAACTGTTATTCTACCCATTCTGGAACATCGGTTCAACAATTATAATGCTTCCAATGGTCATATTTCTTCGCCATGGAGAAGTGCCATGGGGCGTTTTTCTGATATCCCGACGAAGTTATAATTTTGAAAATATTCCTTCCTCGAGGTTCCCTCTGGGCTCTTTTGTAACTTTTCGACCTTTTCTCTCTTCTTACTGAGTTTTCTAGCCTTCTTCCCAATTGTTATCACTCCAAGAAACTCCTTAGGGTTGTAGGCTAAGGATGCTTGGTAACTTAAGAAAATAATGTGTAGGTATGATTGGAACAATGAGATCACTCAATGATTAATGTAATAGACAACTCATCATACATTCAAATGAAATAGTGCTTTTAGAAAACAATAATCAGATCAAGTATTTTAAAAGGAGAGGATGAAGAACACTAATCTTGATTTCCAAATACAACTGAGTGTAGGGCTTAATGAAAGATAGTAAGAAATCCTTCACTTCAAGTCTATGAGCCCAATAAAGAGATGACAGTCTTTATAAGCTAAGATAAACTGAAATAAAGTACAGAAAATGATGCATGAATATTTCTGATACTGAAGGCAAAAGGAGACTGTAATTTTATTATGCAATAAGAGTCTACACAGTAACACAAAATGTTTTCCCAGTTTGAACCCTTGTCTCTTAGAAAAGATAGGCATTTATATCCTTTTACAATCAGTTTTTAAGATCCTGAAAACTTGGATCTGTATCTAAAAATAGAAAATAAAACTAACTAAGGCAATCGATAACAAAGACTAGTTGTTAGATATCGAACTGTCTTCTATATCAATATTTGACATCTATACTTCATCAGATTCTGGACTCTATTGTGTCATGGAAAAGGTAAAGTCACCTGTCTTCTGTAGCTATATTTCTTCAATTAATCATAGTTGAAACTTTAGGAGACCGATTTAGCATTTGGTTTTCAAAATCTCCAAGAATCTCTGATGCTGAGTATTTTCTGACTAAGTGGTTAATCCTTTGATGATGTTGAACTTCTTTAAATACTTGAAAATCACCTTGCTCCATATTTAGCTTTCAAAAATTCTTTTTGTACTTTCACCAGCTAATTTGCCTTATGATTCGTTGGTTAGCTGGTGAAAGCTCTGCCTTTCACCAACTAACTGGTTATAAATTTACCATTTGCGCTGGTGAAAGTTATGTTTTGGCCAAAAGGAAACTTTCACCTCCAAAACTGTTTCTTTATCAAAAAGTTAGCGTGTCTCTGCTTTATCTCCTTGCATATTCACAGAAACCTGGGCTAGAACTTGTAGATCTGGGTGTGACTTCTGCTTTTGCTTCAATTTTCTAATCTTCCTCTTAAGGTGTTTTGCTAACCACCATAAACTGTTATAATATTTGGTGATTTTCTTCTTTCTCTTTCTTTCTTTGACACTTTCACGAGCCAACTTCTCAAATGTTGCATTTGTCTCTGCGAAATTGTCAGAAAGAGTTTTGTATCTTGCCTTGATTACTCTTTCTAAAACCTCTTGTTGAGCAATCACTTCTTTTAGTTGCTTAATTTTTTGTGATTTCTTTGATTTTTTTCTCTTTGATGTTTCACCTTCATTAGTGGGAGTAAAAGTCTCACAATCCTGTGCAAATTCCATGGAGTGTTTAGGGCTTTTAATGGCTGGACTTTCATCTTCTTTCTCTGGCTCTATTTCTGATCTGTGTATGGTAGATTTAGAATATTTGTCTTCTTTACTGTAGGTTGCTCTGAAGTGGTTTCAAAATCTAATTTTTTCTTTGATCTGTGAGACTTTATGCCAAAAATCCTATCTTCTAGTGGTCCTGGAAGAGTTCTCCTCTTCCTTGAGCTACTCTGAGGAGTTAGTTGTTTTTTCCCAGCTCTCTTATGCTCATTCATGGGTTGAGTTTGGGTTTCAAAGCCTTCCCAAAAAATTAAATGTTGCCAAGTCCTTCCTCTTTGTCTTAGTTCCTCTAAAATTATCAATTTGATCAGGCTGAAATGACAAAGAGTGTTTTTCATACTTAGAGGTTCAGCCCTAATCTTTTTACATATTTTAGTTAGCCTTTTTGTGAAAGAAGAAAGGTAAATTTAGGAGAGTTTTCCCTGTGAAATGATCTAAGAGCTTGAAATGGTATAGCATCATCTTGTCATACCTGCCTTCTAAGGTTATATAGAGTTGAATGCCTTTGAACAAGTCTTTCCATTCATCCTCCAAATGATAAACTGACATGCTTTTCTTCCATGTGACATTTTTGAACTTTGCCTTAAGATATGCTTTGAAATTGAGATTCTTGGTTGTTGTTGTTTTGAACCAGCTCTGGCCTGATCTAGGTAAGTTGGTTTTTGTAGCAATGGTGTCTTTATCAACTATGATTTCTAAAGAACCTAAACAGGCTTTGTTTCTATCATACGATTTAGAAAACGCTTCAGCTGTTGTTTGGTGGCAACCATTCTGTAACTTTTCAACATAACCATGTAGCCTACGTCTGAGAAGCGTTTTTGCACCTCTAGATGTGATTGTAAAAAGGATAGACTGTCTAATTATTTCCTTAACAATGAACCACTTTTTTTCCTTGCCATATGTAACTCGAACCCCAGACAATTTTGCAAACAAAGTCACTGTAATTTGTTGTTTGAGCCAAGGTTTGGCGCTGGTGAAAACTCTCGGCCTTGTCTTTCAAATATGAAACCATAACATATGTCTGTGGATAATGCGTGTTGGGAATATGAAGTGTCGATTTGATGTCGCCAGCTGAGTAGTACCGCTCCTTTGCCTGTGATGATGACTTTGAATCCGTCATCTCCAACGCCATTATCTCGTGAAGCATGCATTCACGAACACAATCCACTATGATATCTGATTTAGACGTGCATAACATAATCCTCATCATTATTCGCTTTCACCGTAGCCTTATAATGATTACGTGAAGTGTGTTGAGCATGTCATCTTTTGATTTCTGAAAACATGGAGGAAACACACGTGTTTCGTGCTTTCACCAGCTAACGGTCTGCGGGAAAGTACTCCTTAACTGTTGAAAATCATCGTTTTCACCAGCTAGTCATCAACCTTGCAACACGTGTTATCTATTGAAAGTATTTTCATGAAATTTTATAGAAAATACCTTTATGGATCAACTTATTTCTAAGATATGAATTTAAAACCTAAGTTTTGACACTAGAAGAAATTAAAACAAAATGGAGAAAACTACAAATAACCATGCTATCAACCGCAAAATGAAACCATAGTGACTGATTCATTTTGGGAGCTAACATTTGGCTCCAACTAGGAAGGACACCTCCCTATGAGGTCACCAAGAACCTAGTTATACTCAGTAGCCTTTATTACAATTTGAAAATTTGAAAAATAGTTTTGCTCAGTACCATTGGGCATGGAGTTATTCAAGTGATAAAAACAAAGAAAACATAACTAAAAAGAATATGTACAAGTAAAACAGGGCTTTAAGAAAAATCCTTATAAAAAATAGGTCTTTAGAAAGCACCCATTGAAAGGGCCACCTACTACTTCCTAGCCTGCAAGATTTTGGAGAACAAAGGTATTGTTCTGCCGAACTATTTTTATGACGAAAGGACCTACCCAGAGAGCATCAAATTTGTCGTGTTTCCCCTTCTCTTGCCTTGTTGCATCCCATTTTAAGACTAGTTCCCCTGTTTTGAAAATATTTGATTTGACTTTCTTGTCGAAAATCTCCTTCATCTTTCCTCGGTGTAATTCTGTCTTTTCCAAAATATGCTCTCTATCTTGCTACAACTCTACCAAATTATGGATTCTCTAAGTTAAATCACTTGGTTCAGAGTCAGTTTCTTGTAAAAACTTTGCAACTGGTAGTGCAAGTTGAACAGGAAATATGGCTTCAGTACCATATACCAACTTGAAGGGAGATGTACCGATTGACTTTTTACTTGTAACCCTGTCAGCCCACAAAGCAAATTTCAGCTTGGAATCCCAACCTCTGGTATTTTTTTCAAGCAGCTTCTTTATAATTCTGACTAAACTCTTATTCAATGACTCAGCTAAGCCATTTCCTTGTGGATAGTAAGCAGTGGAATGTACTTGCTGAATTCCCAATTCTTCACATAATTTTACCAAGTGCTTATCTTTGAATGCATCAATGTTATCAGTGACTATCCTCTTAGGGAAACCAAATCTAGTGAATATGTTTTCTTGCAGAAAATTAATGATGATAGTATGATTGGTGTTCCTGGTAGGAATAGCCTCAATCCACTTTGTAAAATAATTGGTGGCAACAAGGATCCACATGTGCTGACTACTAGAAGGCGGGTGAATCTCACCTATGAAGTCCAGACCCCATTGTTGGAAGGGACCTGTGACTACTATAGGTCTGAGGGGAAGATATTTCAGTTGTTGTTTGCCTTCAAATCTTTGGCACTTGTCACATGTTCTCACAAACTCACACACATCTGAAAATAAGGATGGCCAGTAATAACCATATCTTAATATTTTATGTGCAGTGTTCTTCCAATAGTGATGTCCTCCACATTCACTATTATGGAACTCAATCATGATCTTAGCTGCTTCTTCTTGGTTTATGCACCTCAATAATAAACCTATTGGATTTTTCCAGAACAATAAGTTGCCATTGATGCAGAAATTCATGGCTTTGAGATTTAAATCCCTTCCTTGTGTTTTTGTCAAATCTGAAGGGACTAATAAAGTTTGCAGAAAATGAATAACGTGACTTTACCATTTGCAATTAGCTAGGTGAGTTGATACCTGCATTTCCTCACTTCTTTTATCCTCTGAAGACTGAACATTATTTGCATTAACACTTACCAAATTTATTTTGAGCAGTTTACAATTTTCTTCTGCAAGAAGTTTGGCAAGGCCTTGACCCTTCACAAGTTTTGCCGATTTAATTTCAACATCAAATTCAATTAACTTTGTTATCCACTTACTCCTTTTCCAATCTATGTCGGGTTGTATAAGCACATCTTTAACTGAACTGGAGGGTACGTAAGCTATTACCTTGGCTTGAAGGATGTAAACTTTGAAAGATTTTAATGACTTGATAAGTGCATATGCTTGTTTCTCCAATAATTCATACTTCACCTCTGCATCCCTCAATACTTTACTGAAGAAGGCAACCGGTTTCTCCTGATCATCAGCATTTCTCT
>WSFP011482216.1:0-15993 GCA_009831015.1 Picea engelmannii | reverse complement strand
TCTAGCAAGAAATCTTAGACTGTTCAGGGAATTTGGAGGTTCAAACTCATATATCAAATAGGATGGAAAATTAGGAGATAACAAAGACCAAAAAAGGAGTCGTGGAAAGAAATTGAGAAACAACAGTTGAGTTCTAGTGCAATAAACCCTTCACGGTACCTATTCAAGATGGAAACAATAGTGGACATAAATCCATACCAAGGTCAAATTGATGCATTAAAATTGAATCATTAGTTGAAGAAACTAGAATTTTATTTTATCATTCACCATATAGATGATGACCAAAATATACCATCTACCAGACTGAATTTAGATGACTATGTTTTAACCTAGTGGGAAAGTCACGGAGAGACACTTAGGCTAGAGGGTGATCCACAAGTAATTAGGTGGGAGGATTTTAAAACCCTCATCAATTCCTAATTCTACCCCGTTGAGTATGTAGAGGACCAATGTATCTGGTGGCACTACACGTAGAGTGTAAAGATTACACCACTAAGTTCAGAAAGATGGCCATCATGCTCAATGTCTCTCCCAAGAGCCTAGCTATATTCCTAAAGTATATGGGAGGTCTACATAATCATTTTTGAAAGGAAGTTATTCTTTTCAAGTGAAGGATAATGGACGAGGCATGTACATGCACAATATCTCGAAAACATAGACCACAATAAAGGGAAGCATAGTGGTTCCAAGCCAAAAGAACATCAGGAACCTTCCAAGGACAGGAATAAGAAGTGGAAAGGGGGTGAGGATAAGAAGAAAAAATCCACTACACATCAATGCAAGTATCTTAAAAAGCATTGAAACCATTGTAATATTGATGGTCACAATGAGGAAAAGTGTTTGAAACTACATCCAAAGTTCAATGTGAAGAACCGCAAGAAGGAAGCAAAGAAAAAGAACATTGAATCCACATATTTCAGCAATGAGGTTGAAAGTAGCTCTGATGTGAATGAAAATATTTCCTAAAAATATTTGCAGAAGGAAGTGAATTAGAGTAGCCTTAATCACCAAGAAGACAAGGACATGACCAAGCTCTTCCACATCAAGATTCAACTCAAGAAGAACAAGACAGATTCTTTATTCGAATTTGGCTCACTGGCTAATATAATAGAACTGGATCACGTCTGCAATCTTGGATTAGAGTTTCATGATCATCCTATCCCACATCCATTGGGTTTGGTAAACAAGGATGAAGATATCAAGATAAAAAATCAATGCAATATTAAATTTGTTGTAACCGTTGATTTTATAGATGAAGTGGAATTTGATGTAGTATAATTGGATGTATGTGGAGTAGTGCTCAGAATCCCCTACATGTATATGAGGGATGTTATATTCATGTAGAGATCCAACCAATATTGCCTCATCATGGATGGGAAAACCTTGATCATCAATGTGCACAAAGGAAGATAAAAAAATTCATTGGTAAGTGCCAATGAAGCTAATAAATTAATCAATTCTAATAAGAAATATGTTTTACAGTCTGTTGAAGAGACATTAAAAGTAAATACATCCTTGGAATGGTGTACTAAGGAGAAAAATTATGAATTGGTTAATTTTCTAAAGGAATATAGGGGAGTGTTCTAGGACCCTAAAGGGATACCACCTAAGAGGGAAGTGGAGGAAAAAATCTAATTATTTCTAGACTCCCCCTTGTCGAATATAAGGTTATATAGACAGTATATTCTTGAAGAAAACAAAGTGAAGAAGTAGTCACAACAGTTGTTGGAGCAAGGTGTGATTCGACCAAGTACTTCACCTTGGATTTCACCTAGCATAATTGTGCCCAAAAAGGATGGGACTTGGATAATGTGTATCAATTACAAGGCATTGAAAAAATTACATTGAATAATCGATACCCTCTACCTAGTATTGATGATATGTTGGACCAAATACAACATTCTAAGTACTTCACAAAGCTATATTTGAAATCAGGATATCACCAGGTACGAGTCAAATATCAAGATACCTATAAGACTACCTTCAAGAGAAGGAAAGGTTTGAATGAGTGATTGGTTATGCCATCTGGTTTATGCAACATACCAACTACATTTATGAGACTAATGAATGATGTTTTATTCCATTATCTAGATTCATTTGTTATTTTCTACTTTGATGATATATTGGTTTATAGTGCTACCTAGGAGGAACACATATCATATCTTATGCAGGTGTTAGAGACCCTGAAGAAGCACTAGTTGTTTGCCAATATCAAGATTTTGCTTAATATTCTTTAGTGTATTCAGGGTATGTGATGAGTGGAGGTGAGATCAATATAGATCCTTCCAAGATGGAGGCCATCATGAAATGACCAATTCTAAACAATTACATAAAAGTTAGGATCTTTGATTGGGAAACACAATACTTTAGGAAGTTCATAGCTTTGTTTTTAGTAGTAGCTACACCACTCCAAAAACTATTAGTGGGAAATAAGAGCTTCTAGTGGGTGAAGAATCAACAAAAGGCCTTTAATGATATGAAAATAAAGATCATTCAAGCACTAGTGTTTGCATTCCCAAACTTTTTGAAGCCCTTCGAAGTGGAGATAGGTGCAATTTGGTATGCCATGGGAGCAATCCTAATGTAGGGAGGAAGGTTTGTCTACTATCATTCTTAATTATTTCATGGGGTGGTCCTCAACTACCCTACCTATGAAAAGGATATATATGCCTTGGTACAAGTTGTCAAAAAGTGGAAGCACTATCTAATGAGTAAGGAGACCATCATATAAATAGATCACTAGCCACTTCAGTATTTGTAGGCTTAGAGTAAGTTACAACAAACCATGCACTACAAATGAATGGGGTTCTTATAGTAGTTTTATTTTTCCATAAAGTATAAGAAGGGTAGTACAAACAAGTTGGTAGATATGCTTTCACGACCACCCACGTCCAATATTATAGCTTTGGGAACTATGATGCACATGAAACCTTTTACCCATGACACATACAGAGAGGAATACATCAAAGATGAGGAGTTGAAGGAGGTATTTCAACAGCTACAAGGCTGAATTCATATAGAAAAAGGTGACAACAAGACTGACTATCATTTCAAAAATGGTATGCTCGACAAGCTTTGTGTTCCTAAAGGTGAACAATTGCACCTTATTAGAGAGGCTTACACCTTCGAGGTTGCAATACATTTTGGTGTTGGGAAGACAATTTCCAACTTACATAGGTATGTGTACCGGCCCAGAATGAAAGAAGATGTAGCATGATATATTAGAGGATGTGTACCTTTTTGTACTAGTAAGCCTAGTAACAGGAAGCAAGGTCTATACCATCCCTTACCAATACCCACTAGACCTTGGGAAAGCATTTCCATGGATTTTGTGGGTAGTTTACCAACCACGAGGAAGGGACATAACTAGTTATTTGTTGTAGTTGACAGGCTCAAAAAAATGTGCCTTATCACACCTTGTAAAAAGACCATCAAGGGACAGGAAGAAACAAACTTGTTCTTTGAATATGTTTGGGTAAACATTGGGATACCAAGGAGAATCATCTCAAATAACGACACTATATTTCTCAGTTTCTTTTGGACTACATTGTGGGAGAATATGGAAACTAAGCTCAAGAGGTATACAACATTCCATCCACGGACATATGGATAGATGGAAATAGTCAACGGGAATTTGGTGCAACTTTTGATGGGTTACAATCAGAAGCATATGAAGACCTGGAATGAAAATATAATCTATATACAACACTCTTATAATAGAGAAACCCACACTTCTATTGGTAAGTCCCCTTCTGAAACTTGTTTTGGGTATGTGTTTCCTTCTCCCTTGGATGTTGTGTATGGATAGAAAGGAGGAGTGAGGGAATACACCAAAGGAGAAGCATTAAAAGAAGAGAAGTTTGTTGAGAATATCATACAAATCCATTTGCAAGTACAAAAGACACTAAAGAAGTCACACAACATGACCAGTACAAAAGAGAGACAACATTTAGAGCGGGAGACAAAGTATGAGTACAATTGAATAAGTAAAGACTACAGGGTCCTGGGAAGAATATCAAGGCTCTGTAGTGTGTTCATTTTGAGATATTCGAAAAGGTGGGAGATAACGCCAACAGACTCAATCTACCCCATACATGTGCATCTACTCAGTAAGGAATGTGGAGAATCTCAAACTGTATGAGCCTTCCATGTTGGATCAGGAGGAGGAGCAGGTCCTACCTTCCATAGAGGATGTAGCACCAGATGCTCAGGTAGAGTTGGTAGAAGACATAGTTTTGCAGAGGAGGTCTAGAACTACAAGAGAAACAAAATATGACCTTTGGCAGATTGACTTGAAAGGATAACTTCCAGGAAAAGAAAAGTGGTACTCCATGGAAAAGGTAGAGGAAAAATTTCTTCACCTCATTTAGTAAATATTTTGTGGACCAAAATCCTCCCTAAATGGAGAGGTATGATTCAGATTGGATCGTTATATCATTTTTCGTTGATCTTTATGATTTTAGAGTGAAACAAATTGGAGGAATTAGCTTGCAAGGTCATTTTAATAGCAGACCCAAGTTTGACAAATTAGGGTTTGAAATAATCCGAGGTCATTTTGAGGCATCAAATGGAATTTTTTGTGGTCAAACATTTCCTAGTGTAATGCAGATCCCATAAATCTATTCTACAGATCAAGACCTTTCCAAAATGACGTCAATCAAAGCTCGTATGCAAAAGTTACACCTCCAACAAGTTGACCTATCTTGTTGACCACCATGGCACGAGAGGATGCCATGCCAACCCCCGTTACCAATGCATATTGAGCTAGACACATAAGGACTTCCAATAATATTCTAGAAGGTCCAAAGCCTTATCACAATTGAGGGTTGACGAAGTTAAAACCCTAACCCTGGATGACTATCGAGTTATGTTAAATACTGGGCCACTAGGAAGAGAAGGGGTAACATCCTTTGTTACTGTATTGTCTTCCATAGCAAAGAAGAACAACTCGGATTGAGAAATCAGATAGAATAACAGATAGGGCTAATGTTTTCTAGCAGCCTAACAGATCATAGACCTGTCGGGTAACTCCATAGAGAGTGCCCTCTCCTTTGTACTTTCATTATTTCCATACCAGAGAAAAGAGAGCAGAGCAACCTCACCTTCTAACTGGGTTTTCCCTTGTAAGGGTTTCTCGGAGAAAATCTTTGTATTATTTTTTGGATGGTCTGTGATTGTATTTTATTGTTCTCTATTTTTCACATCTTATCTATTTCATGCATAAGAAAAAAATCAATAACTAAAGATTCTGGCATCTAAAGAAATCTGACCTTCATAATGTACTTTTTTTGTTTTATATATCATATATGTTGTGATGAACTATTCCAATGGAATATTGACAATAGTTTACACATCACATCCATTCAATAATACTCTTTATATTGTAAATAATACTTGGTAAATTTAAAATTATTAGATTCATCTCAAACATATACATATACATAATGATGATCCTTTATAATTTTCATGTGACCACGAGTCATTGACACCAATTTAGATCCATCTTAAATCCATTTATACCAAGGACCAAGAGGGATCAAATTCCAAAAAGCTCAAACTTAAAAAAAAAAATCAACTAATGATTTGATCTATCTTAACTAAGATGAATTTAAATTGATTAATAAAAACAAACTATATATATAAATACTTGATAAATCTAAAATTTAGATAAATCTATATAGATTAATAAAAATAGAAAACAAAGAATAAACAAACCCAATTAACCCACCTAAATTCTAGATTATATAATGCAATGTAAACCCACATTAACATAAACCTTACTTCTCTCTCCCCAAGATCATGGATTTTAAGAATTCAACATGATATAATCCTTTAACATCTAACTTTAAGAATTCAACATAATATAATCCCCTAACATTTATCTAGCGTCAATTAGCATTTTCATAATGTTTGTTCTTGCATGACTTAAAAACTGACCATGAAGCAATCCCCTAACGTCCACCTAGCTTCAATGAGCATATTTTGTATATTTGTTCTTGCATTGATATTTACTACTTAAGCGTTATATCTGTGACTGCGTGACTTTAATCCCCTAACATCCACGTAGCTTCAATCAGCATATTTTTATATGTGTTCTTGCGTTGGAATTTAGTGCTTAAGAGTTTATAGTTGGTAATTAAGAGTTATTCGCCTGTGTTTTGTTAATTTGCAAACTTCTTGTTCTGCATTGAAATCTTTAGTTGAAGATATAGCGTTGAAGCCTATTTCTCTGTGCCGAGGTTATAGAAAATATTGTTCTTCAAAGTAAGTTAATACATAAACAGAAAGAGCACTCAAACACAACATGACAGAGCCTCAGTTGAAGATATGGCGTTGAATCCAATTTCTCTGTGCCGAGATTATAGAAAATAATTTGCTTAAAGAGCACTCAAACACAACATGGAAGAGCCTCAATGTCTGTCATGGGACATATTTCGTTTCCTTTGACGGATCAACATTTTTAGTTTACTTTAACTATCTCCATTTTCCATTTCGTTTGCGGGAACTTTTATATCCAGAGGCAGCACTTAACATTCCTCCGTTGTTACTGCACCTGCATGTCCATGGCTGTGACTGCTGAATGCCTCGTTCGTTTCTCTTTTGTACGCATAAAACCGAGAGACAACCACGTAGAAAATGAGATTTAGAAAGCCAAGAACAGCCACGAACGCATAATAGTAGTAAATACGAGATGCATTCAGATTGTTCAGGATCCAGCTAGTGTGGCCTTTTCGTCCACTGATTATACTCGAAACATTCAAAAGAAAACTAGTGAGAAAACTCCCAACTCCTATAGTGCTGGCGTACAATGCAGTTCCTATGCTTTGCATGCTCTCGGGGGCCTGATCATAAAAGAATTCTAACCTTCCCGCTTCCAGAAAGGCTTCTGCTATACCTTCCATCAAAAACTGAGGAAGCAAAATGAATACGGTGAGGGGAGCTACTGCTTTCCCGTCTTCTTGAAGCCCGTAATCTTTCACAACACTAATCCGTTTCATATCGGCTATGGAGGCCACTGCCATGGATAAAACCTGGATGGTCATGCCAATGGCAATCCTCTGTAGCATTGTTATTCCTCTGGGATTGCCTGTGAATCTTCTGAGTATCCTTACTAGAACTCTGTCGTACAGTACAATGGTTACCAGCATTGACAACACGCTGAATGACGCAAGGGAGCCTGCAGGGATTTGAAAGTGAGGACCCATATGTCTGTTCAGTGTCGTCGCTTGTTTTATAGACAGTGTGGAGGAATGGACAGATATAGCGGTTGGCATCAACATGGCAACCCAAACTGGGAGCATTCTTAGCATAAGCTTGGTTTCTTCTACTTGGGTTACCGGGCATAGCTTCCATGGACTGATTGAGCCATCCTTTGTTGCGGCTTTGTCTAGAAATCTGCAAGAGAGAAAAAAATAAATATAAGTTGTGACTAAGAAGATAATTATGGGATGCATTCCATACTTTTTGTAAGCCTTTTTTATATATCCTTTTATCATAAATTACATGACTCTAATGGAATGTATCCCTTTACTTGGGTCTCTTATGCAGCCACCTTCTGCAAGCCTCTCCAACATAGACGTTTTTCCACTTCTTAATTATATAAGCATTATAAAGGAATCCATTCAAAAGTTAAGTCTCAACAAGGACGTTTGAAGGAGTACATGATGAATTTCTTCATCATGGGATAATTGTTTACCTTCTCCAATTCCTCATTTCTTAATGAAATTGTTTGTGTTGGTGAAAACACATTATTCATCTATTTCACATATATGGCCCTTTAAATACATTTAAATAAATGATTATCTTATGATCCTACACATTCTTGTAAAACTTTATACTATGGTGATTAATATGCAGTTATTTTTTAATGAGGAGGAAAGAAATTTAAGAGATAGAGATCACATAGAGAGGACCATCAAAACACTAATCACATTTTTAAGTTACAAGTTCTCATTTAATAATATAGAAAAATTGATCTATAAACTACCATGGATATTTCATTGGAATAGTTCATCACAATAGATCTTGCAATATTATGAAATATTTTATTAAACATTTTATTACCTTAGATCTCATATTTATTATTACTAGTTTAATTCTCAAATTTATGGAAATAACTTAAATTAAAAATTAAAGAAAAACCAAATGAACATACCATCAACACAAAAGAAAAAAGATGTATACTGGGAAAGGAAAAATAGGAGAAAATATAGCTAGAAGGTGAGGCCTATTCTCTACTCTCTTTTATTCAATTATGAAATGCAAATACAAACAAAGAGATACTCACTATGGAGTTTCATATGACACTATGGCATGAATCGGTGCTAAAGAATCTTCTTCCTCCCATGCTATACTCTTTAATCCCACTCCTAAATATTGTGCTCAACTATGCAACAAATACGGATTGAGGACGTTGCAGAAGAAGACAACCAAATATCACTTAGAGATGAGATGCAGCCTCCTTTTCCTTGGATCCTAGACATTGGCCCTCACTTGATGATGATGTCATCCTCTAGGGTTTCATGATGCTAGGGTTTGATGGACAGTTGGGGTGCCAATGATGATTTGGCATGAACATGGTGAGGAGACATAGCATTGACATTTACTCCATCAAAAGATGCTTCCACATGGCCTTTGGAGACATCCTCCTATCCTAGGAAGGCTTGACTTCACACACATGTGGATCTTTATGATGGAGCTTTTTCATTTTAACATTTTGTAGATAATAAATGAGGGGTTGCACCCGCTTCTAATTGAGTTTTGTTATGTTATGTGGAAAAAATGCTAAGGGTAGCTTCATATATAAAGGCTAGTGTTGACTTTCATTTTGGGATCATCAAAATTTACTCACACTTGTGGGGTAACACTTCTGATGTTTTCATCCCTTTTTGCCTCTTATCTCTTTCTCTCTCATGTGCTACACTTGAAGGAGGTATTATGTGGATGGTTTGCTCATTTGGATGGATATTTTCTGCAATTAGGGTTTTATGCTCATGATTCTTGGGATGAAGTAAGTAGTTTTATGAAATTTTATATTGTATTTTGAATGTTAATGGTTAAATTACTTTCTTGTTGCGAGTATCATTTTTTGGTTGAAACCCTAAGAGGAAGACATAAGTGCTTCTCTTCCTCATAAAGTTTTATTTGTCCAAGTTTGTGAAACATCCTTGCTAGGGTTAGAATCCTAAAGCCCAAAAGTTCTTGCACTTTATATTTTTTAACCCTAGACATTTCATCCTTGACCTAAGTGAAGCTACAAGAAGGGAAAAATGATACCTAGGGCCCAAACATTCTTGCACCCTAGATATCATTTTCCTTAAATTCTAAAGCCTAAGGCCCAAACGTGCTTACACCTTAGGGTTTAGATTATACCTCTTGGTTTCATCTAGGTCAATCTTCAAGTTTAATGTATTTGAGACTCCATAATCCCTGGAGGACAATGTCACTAATCCAAGAGTGTTCTTGTGGTGAAACTAGTTGTTAAAATCATTTTTCTTATTCTCTCAAGTATCCTACTAACATTGATAACCGTAACTCTAGAAAACTCATAATATTTCTTGTTGTTGTTGTAAAAGTTTTCTACAGCCACTGCAAGTTACATCAAATTGTTGTTTACACCTATCTAAAGGTGGATTAACATGTTCAAAAACTACCTCTAGAAATTGGATAATAATCTATTGGTTTAATGCTTACTTTTCATGGTCAATTGTTATATTTTTTAGCATCATTTCTTGTTGTTGTTGCAAATATTTTATTATTGTGATATAATTGTTTACTATTTTAATTTTCAATATCCATAGCAGTTGTATTGGTCTAGTGTCTAAATAGATCATTTTTCGATGCTTTAGATTGGTAATTGTAAATATATGTTGTATGTTGTTCATGGTTCTGGGTAGGTACAATAATCACCTTGAAACTCTTCTCTTATTTCCCAGACCTGGACCTAAGTAACACATTACCAAGATAGGGGGTGGTAGGCTTCGTTATTTCTTGATTTTTGATCCCTTGAGGTCACGAGTGAGGCCTCCCTTGTGGTGGACCTCTTCCATCACTAAAACGAGGGAATATTCTACTTATGTAATAGGGGTAGTTTCTTTTATAGTTACACAAGATTTGGAGATCTTGTGCGGGGATTTGCACAAGTACAAGTACCATGATAAAATTTTGGTTTCATTGATAGGGATGATTGAGTCATTCTCTTCATGACATTTCTTTGGTAATATTATCTTGAAGCCCTTATCTCCCAAGTTTACCTAGCGACTACAATGAGGGTAGATCCCTCACTTTCCTTTGATGATCCTAGAAGGACCATATGGAAACTCCATTGATATATATTTTGACGTATCATTTTCTCCTCAAATTCTTTAATTGATGGATATATGAATAAAGTTGTTTATATTTTACCTATCATTTAAATTACAAAAGGGGATCAAAATATCTTCCTTCATATACCTCATTGGTAAATTTCTCGAGGATTGTATCCCACCTCTTCAGACACGCAAGGATATTATTCAAGGACTCGTAGTCTCCCTTGAAAGGGAAGTTATCTTCCCTAACCATGATCCAAGAGGATCAAGAATTCCCAAAAATTAAAGTGTTATGAATCCAATAAAAACTACATTATTTCAAGATTTGTCAATGAAGGAAGAGTCCTTGAAGAAGCTACAAATGGCTCTCCAAGAGACCAAGAAAGTCCCTTTTTTTCCATTGTGGAAGAAAAAACTATGATGTAGTCAAGCATGGAAAACTCACCTTTCAATACCCTTCCTCAAGAGACCATCAATGACTTTTGAAAGTACACTAGAGGCATCAGTTCCAAGCTAATGAGGAAAATGGGCTATGATGGTCAACAACTAGGTAAGGAAGGCCAAGGGATTCTAATCCTCATTATATCTCAATGGAGGCTAGAGAGGGAAGGCCTAGGATTCAATGGACAATAATTTAGCACAATTTCAGCTCAAACCACCTTCATCAAGTCAAGAGAAAGAAAAAAATAATACATTCCCATCAAGGAAAAGATGGTTGGAAAAGGAGTGTGAAACAAACCACTCAAATATTCTTGTAAAGGCTTGGAAGAGAGTAGAAAAGAGATAATCCTTCCATCCATAACCACTCCCACTCTTGGGGGACCAAGCAACCAAGATGGAAATCATCATCACAAATTGGAAAGGTATGACATAGTATCATTGGCTTTCTTTTATTCCAAGAAAAGGGGTCATAAGGCCAACACTTTTTGGCACTCTAGAAGACCAAGAAACCAATGTAGGAACTATTCCTAGTATTGTATATTTATTAGACACTTTGAGGCCAAATTTCTTAGGCTTCACCTGAAATCGCATCACAAGAACTAAATAGACAAGAAGAAAGCGTCGAGAGTCAACATCAAGGGGAGGGAGTTTCTTACACTTACAATGCAAGGAGTAATTATTGTCCAATGACCTATTGTAATAGTGAATTTCATCTCTAACCATGAGATAGATAGTAGGGCTATGCCAAAGGAATCCCTTATTTATCTCTTATCCTCCATCCTAAAATGAAAGCACCCTTTCTTGGATCTTTGTCAAAGATTGCTTGTTGGCAATAGAGGAGCTAGGCACAAAAATGAAAATAAAAAGAATATCCAAGGGAGTTGAAGGCTTTGGGGACCAAAATACTACAAATGGGGAGGTGTGATCTAAATTGGATCTTCACCAAAAAAAAAAAAAAAATCTAAGATTTGTAATAAGCGTTGAATGGATTTTGGTAAAGTTGAGAAAATGTTCAAAATTCCCTTAGAAGTTGAAACAAACCATTTTGATGGTTAACCTTACAAGGTGGCCCATTAAAAATGAATGCCTTGATGAAGAAGAGCATTGAATGGAAAATAGAGAGGAGGAAATGAAGGATGCCACTAGTAGACATAAGAGCTAAAAGAAGTTGTTTGCTTCATGATAAGAGGAGAAGAAGAAATCTCTCCCATGATAAGTGAAGATTGTTGTTCATCGATGGTCATTTCCAAATTTCCTACGAGTGAGTAAAAACACACTAAATCTTTGTATACCTCACCCTTTTGTAGTCAATTCCTCTTACTAAAATCCCCATCCAATCTACTTTTCCCATTTGGTGTTTCCATGAAAAAATACTCTCTCTATTGCACATTTGAATTATAATCTCTATTGTATTTATTTGTTATGTTCTTCTTGAATGGTTGTGTGAATAAGCAATACAACTTAGTTTATTTAGTATGGTGTCATTTATGTCGTATGCTCCAATACTAGAATACTATTGAACCCTAGTGCATTATGTAAATAAATGATACATCTAATATATTAGATGGAGACCAGCCCCAAGGATTAGCTGAAGTGGTTCTGAAATCCAAACATGTCAAAGAAAACTTTTGAAATATGGAAACATATGTTCGAAAGTGTTAGCACCAGAAGTCACCTATGGATTGCATCAGAGCTAAGAATGATACCCATCAGTTTGTATGTCATAGTAAATAGTTTAAAGCGTGGTCTAATGGACACAGTCTCAAGATTATATTGTTTTAACTCAGAAAACTGGGTTGGCATGCATAGACAAGTGAGGTCTTGATTTAACTTAAGACAGTAAGTTTGTATAGTGGTGAGTAGACAGAAGAAACATGAGGAAAGCATGAAATTCTTCTTTGGACATCTGGTCTTCCAACAGGCTATGGAGGAAAAGTCTCATATACAAGATCCTCTTGGATCTGAAAACTCCAAGGAACTGAAAACGTTGCAAAAACATACATAGTCAAACCTACACTATACTAAAATCACAACACCCGACTGGATCATCCATGTCTGGGCTTTCAGAGTCAGAAGCAAAGAAATGAAAGGAGAAATTGACTTTCATTAAACAAGAAGTCTCAAATAGTAGTCCATAACCAGAGAACCAGAGGCCTCGTTAAAACATTACGATCAGGAGCTCACCTCAACCATCGACACTAACTGAAATTGAGAACGACTCCTAAATACTCAAAACTGACTCCCAGCAGCAAGTTCTAACTATTACATTAAAGGTGTTACGTCTGCATGCCTCCTGTCAGACTGCGCATGCAGTCTCTGGCTAGTTGTGAAGTTCAGTCAAGCACAATCGTGTTCCAGAACGAGCCTAAAAGTGAGTTGACCAGCTGACAGTCCCTTTCCGGACTTTCCATTAATGGTGAAAACAATGTCCAACCACCACCAACTACTTTAATAACTGCTTCCTTTGGATTGGGGAGGCTCAAATCATCTCTACATTTGTAGGACGTGGCGGCCTTCCCTTGGTTGTTTGTTGATTCATTGAACTGCTACAAGGGGACCCATATGGTGGACATGGAAGAGGATTTGGCAGGTACAATGGTGACATCGACGTGGAGGTGAGATGAGAGGAACCCATGTAGACAGACGTGGCAGATGGAAGGTGACCGGGAATGTACGGGTGGCGGAAAACATGGGTGTTTCTCTGGGACAAGACAACGATGAAGTGGAACGAGGTGATGATGTGGGGGGAAGAGGAAAGGTCGTGGAAGTAGACGGGATGGGGACCATCTGCCCAGGAGGAGGTGAGTGTTAGAACACTTGGTAGGAGATGATAGGCAGGAGTGATAATGGGACATGGTCCGATGGTGAGTGGAAGACAGGTGTACCATAATGAGATGAGGAGGGAGAGCGGGTGATGTGATGGGAAGAGGTAAGAGACGGAGTGGGAGACAAATGTCAGTGGGAGGTGGGAGTGGTAAGAGGTGGTGGTAAGCGGTCTACTTTGGAGGGGGTAGGCAGCGGTAAGAGGTTTTAGGCAGGGGGGTTCGAGTTAAGGAGAGGGTAACATGTTAGTGGGGGGCCCGCACTTGGAAACCACCAACTCATACCCCCCCCCTCTACTAAATGTAGAACGACAGTGGGGGTCCGATATGGATCCTATGCCGTATATCTGGGCGCACGGATCTCAGTCACCCAGATCTATGCACTGCTTAGCATGACATGCCTATGCGCACAAGACTTGGGATAAGTGGGTTTTTAAGCCATTTCTTGCCATTTTTTCGCCAAAGGGGTCCACTTCTTAGGAAAACACCTCCAAATTAATGTGATAACATTAGGCTCCATGGGGGATGGCTTTCTCCTTGTGAGATGCCAATAAATCTTCTGCAGTTTCAGTTCCTTGTTGTTGGGTTATGGAGTCACTTATAAAACTAAAAACAAAAGGAAAACAATATTTACAAATAGATGGGAGCCACTTATGGCTCAAATAAAGAACTTCTTCAGAAAATGCCCATTTACAGGGCCACCAAAAACTTCATCACCCTCCAAATTCTATAACCTGTAGGTATTATTCAAAATTATCTTAGAAATTTTGAAGGGCCCAATCCAGAGGGATTTAAATTTACCATGTTTTCCCTTGTCTTGTCTAGGTGCATCCCATCTAAGCACTAGGTATCCCAGCTAGAAATTTTATTTTCTCGCCTTTCTTTCAAAGGCTTGCTTGATCCTCTATTGATGGTCATGAGCTTTGTCCATCACCTGCTCTCTAGTCTATTGGGATTCTACCAGTTGATGAATTCTTCTTATCATATTGCCAGGTTATCCTTGATAATCTTGAAAGAATTTTTCTACAGGTAAAACCAGTTGAGAAGGAAAAACTGATTTTGTCCCATATACAAGTTGGAAAGGGGAGATGCCTAGGGACCTCTTGGTTGTCACTCGATCAGCTCATAGAGAAATTTTCAGATTTGAATCCCAGGCCTTCTTATTGTCCTCTAGTAGTATTTTAATAATTTTAATGAGGCTTTTGTTAGAGGACTCTGTTAGTCCATTGCCTTGGGGATAATAGGGGGTGGAATGGATTAATGAAATCACAAACTGCTCAGGGAATTTGATAAATGGCTCAGACTTGAACGATGCAGCATTACCAATGATGATTTTGTTCGGACAACCAAACCTTACAATAATATCCTCCAGAAAACCAATGATCACTTTATGAGAAGCACTCCTTGTGGGGATAGCTTCTATCCATTTGGTGAAATAATATGTGGCAGTCAAGATCCACCTGTGCTGACCACTTGAAGCAAGATGAATTTCTCCAATAAAGTCCAGGCCCCATTGCTGAAAGGTTCCTGAGGCTACTACAAGGTTCAATGGTTGGGACTTGAGCTACTGATTTCCAGAGAATTTCTGACATTTAACACAAGGCCAGTAATACCCAGCCTTGAGAATTTTATAGGTCGTGGTCCTCCAAAAGTGATGTCCTCAACATAGGTTGTCATGGAATTCAAACATAATGTTTTGGGCCTCCCACGGGTCTAAACATCTTAGAAGAACTCTTAGAGGGTCTTTCCAATACAAGGCCTGGTCAATAAGGCAATACCTAATTGCTTTGATCTTTAAAGCTCTTGATTTTCTCTTCCCCATTCCATATGGAGGTCACAGCTCTTGCAGAAAATATACAATGTCTTTGTACCAGGTACATCCTGCCAGTGGAAGGAGATCCTGTGGATTTTTTTCAAGCAACTCAACTTGTTGATTTCCTAAGCAAGTGTTGATGAAGTTAACCCCCAGTGATTTACAATTATATTTAGCCAACAACTTGGCTAAACCTTGTTCTTTAATTAATTTGGTGGGCTTTATTTCCAAGTCAAATTCAAGGATTTTGGCAATCCATTTTCTCCTTCTCCCATCTATGTCGGGCTGAATAAGAATGTCCTTCACAGAAGCTGAAGGAACATAAGCAATAATATTTGAATGCAGAACATAGACTCTGAAAGCTTTAAGAGATTTCACCAAGGCATAGGCATGCTTCTCCATGATGTCATATGTTAAGAACCAAATATCAATATAGCATAGAAAAACCTCAGAAAAAGTACTCAACACTTGAAAAAGAGATAATTTCAAATAATAAGCCTTTTCGAGGGGGAAACCTCCTTTTACCCCACTTAAATGTTCAAGTACAAGATGATTCAAAATGAAAATGTCTCCTTGGTATATATAGGAGACTAGGAGGTACTAATGGCCT
>WSFP011482213.1:0-15994 GCA_009831015.1 Picea engelmannii | reverse complement strand
TAGACTCTGCAACATTTAATAATGGAATGGTTCTCCATATCTTGCGATCCGACCAATTAATCGATGGGATTTACGTTTTCTTGTGAAGACCTCCCTTTGTTTGGACTTTCTCTTTTTTGTATTTTATCTTAGCTGGGGCCGATATGAGATGTAAGCTGGTATAAATCGACTTGGGAACAAACAAGATTAAGTTTAACTACTGGAGAAGAGGCTGAGCTTGGGATAACCCACTACTCAAGAATGCAGGAAATAATTCTATACCACATGCTTAGTACTAATACGTTAACCATGTGAGCATCGAGTTACTGTCTGAGATACTAATTATCAAGAAGAAAACACACATGAGATAAGATAATGGAAAGAAAAATAATTCACCTACTATGATAATCCATCACATAATAATACAACGATTCATCTTCATCATTAAACAAAAAGAACTGTTAAACATTGCATCAGATAACTTAACAATAGATTTAATAGCTCTTACTCATTACAACATCCATTCATGAGACGATATAGGAAATAGTTCTTCTCCACATCCAATCACACATGAATTTGTTGAAAATATAATTTGTCTCTAGTCCAGAAGGACTTCTCAATTAAGGGTAGCTCCAAAATAATTATTAACAAACCCGAAAAGAGAGTTTATTGCAACAACCATCCACCTCTAACTAGTTGGTCAATGCTCTTATTTATAAGATAAAATTAAACTAAACATAAAGGCTAAGTGTATATAAGTAAAACAAAATTTTCCATGTGGCGTTCTATCCTAACAATTTTCTAACAATCATCTTAAGATATCACTTTGAAAGGGTGACTTTTCTCATACTCCGACCAACCGATGAACAACTCCTCGTAGGTGATGGTGTATGGGAGCCTGTGTTGTTCCATTGGGGCTGCATAAACTTCTCTTATTTCTATCACATGCACCCAATACTTCACCAGACTGGTACTTAACTATTGTAGCATAGCCCAAGATCTGATTGGATGTTCCATGAATAGTTGCACCTATCCTAGTGCTGTGTCAGTCACCTTTGCTAGTCTTTCGGTCCATGAAGAATCTTTCTTGGCATGCGATTCGACTATGTCGCACAAGTCAAAAAAGTCATCGGGCATGCCAAACTCGAGAAGTCTGATATCCTTCATAACCTTGTTGACCTTTGGACCTAGTTTCTCTCGGATTTCTCGGTGAAATTACTGAGCCAATTTTTCTCCATAGTCGGAGGCATATTTCCTGCAATTGAAATCAAAATCATTTAGAGATTGCGTATAGAACAACACTTGGGAAAATATATGTGTAAAATGTAAGCGTGAAGAATCCAGACTGATGCATACCTGTAAATCTTGCTAAACCTGGTTGTTTGATACTTACGTGATATCTGCAACCCTTCGAATTGCCTGCACAGTTTCTGTTAGCGTCGTCATTTTTTTATCTAGTTAGGGTGGGTTACATCCGCGCGCCACAACATGAAGGATCAAGTACAAAAAAACATGAGATTCGAAGTCCTGCCAGTGGTCGGTTGGCCTTTGGAGTCAATAAAGGATGTCAGAGCCAAACGTGTGCTGAAAGTATGAGTATGTTCCAAAAGAGTTGGATGTTGTCGTAAGGGAAGTCATTAAGCGCCTCAGGTTGAGGAAAGTTGTTCAAATAAAAGTCACATCAGTAAGTGCATCAACCATCATCAGCTCATCATGAAGGCTGGGGAATTAAAAAGATGAGGTGATCGTACCACACACCCTCTGCAACTCCTATCCGCTGCATCTCACACTCCCTAGATCATACCCGTCACGCAGATGTGACACAGACAATTTTTTTAGTTTGCTTCAAAACATCCCATTGCCATGAATTTAGTGTTCCCTAGCATGTTTTGATTCACTTCCTACTCTGTTATAAATTATGGATGTTCTACATTTGTTCTTCTTACTAGTTGAGCTTATGAAATACTAGTAATTCATCTTGTGATCCCAGTCTGATCAAATTCTTCGCTTTGGGACCTTGTCAAGTCCCCCATGCATAAGGAAGATAAGCTATCACACCATGGTAACTCCTCAAAACGCAAGACGGGGCTTGCAAGGTAATCGAAGAACCTGGCTTGAGCCCCAAAATGCCTGGGACTCATTCTTATTTGCAGTGTGTACTCCCAAGGCTTGAAAGAGAGGTTCCTAGCCTTGCAGGGAAATGATGGTATCGCCCCATGTGGAGGCCGAAGTGGAAGAATTCACATTGGAAGGAAGAAGGTTTGAAACCACACTTCCTCAAAAACAAATACCCCATAGGAGAGGAAGGCCAGGAAGAATAAGGAAGTTGGGGAAAACCAAATTTTGATTGAGTCATGCGCAAGATCAGCTAATGAGGAATTACTTATGCACGCCATTTGGCTAGATCCTGTCGAAACCTCAAGTCAGGAAAGCGGGAGAAGAGAGAGGATGACAAATGCCTCAGGTTATAACGTTTGAGATTCGACTCATCAACTGGAACATGCACAACTTTCCATAGCCGTTGGGCACTTGTGAATATAACATAATGGAAAATTGATCCAAATGTATGGTGTGTGGACTGTGTGCATTTTCCTGTCATTTATGTTTACATGAACAAGTGGATGGAACTGTGAGTTTTACCAGTTTCAATTATTTCTCTTCATTGAAGCTCTGCAAGGTGTGCATCGAGTGATGAGAGAACATCAAGAGATCAGGAGGAATATCTCTGTGAGAAACCCCTTGGATCCGAGCTATCGGAATCCCTAAGACGCAAGGAGTGCGTGGGAATTCGAGGCCTACACAAGGCAAAGCTCAAGAGGGATAATGCTTCAGAAAGTGTTATCAAGATCCAGGAATGCATTCCCTGGAAATAATGAAGACCGAGTCTTCGAAGACTTAGAAAATCTTCTAAGTCTTAAGTGAGTAAAATCTCAGGAGGAAGAACACCGTCGAGCATTGGATCACAGTGGAGAATCTCGCAGACCGTCCAATTTGAGGTAGGAGATCTAGGAGAGGGGGTCTAGAAGATCTGACTGGATGGTGGGAAACTCTCGAGGAGAGTTGCGAAATACCGCAAGCTCTTGGATCAAGTGGAGTTGCGAGGAGGTCAGTGACGGGGAAGAGATCTGACCATAGATCCGAAGGTCATTGTGATTCATTGATCAAGCACCTCAAGATTTTGAGATTTTGTCATTTTCGGTATTTTGGCAACCGAGGGGGTTCGAAAGACAAAGGAGCGGGACCCTTGCATCGCGATTCCCCAAACTGTGAAACCCCGAAAGAGTGAATGCCAAGACCTTTCGATGGTTCGATATTTTGGAAACCGGGGGTTCGAAAGACAGAGGAGTGAGACCCTTGCATCATGATTCCCTAAATTGCGAAACCCCAAAAGAGTGAACGCCAAGACTTTTCAGTGGTTCGGTATTTTGGCAACTGGGATTTCCAAGGAGCAGAGATATCCCTTGCACCCAGGTTTCGTGAAACACGAAAACCCAAAAGAATAGGCGCGGGGACATTTCGGCGTTTTGGCAACTAGGGATTCCAAAGAGCAGGGATATCCCTTGCATTCTGATTTCGGGGAACGAAAAAACCCAAAGGAACAGGCACTGGGACGTTTCATCATTTTGGCAACCGGGGGTCCGAAGGACGAAGGGACGAGACGCTTGACTTGCAAAATCTCGATCCCCGATAAGAATTCTTTTTAGCTTAGCGCAAGGTCACGACTCTTGGTCCTGTACTATGGGAGCTCAAGCTTGGTGCTTGGAAGAGCCAAAAAAGCATTAGTGAGGGACCTGTGTGTTCATTCGAAGGGTTCCAGTTCGAAACCAGAAGAGCTATTTCATCTCCCAAACCAGAAGATCCTGACCGGGAGGTCGCACAACCCTGAGGAGGGATAGGGGGTTTGCACTAGGTGGTATCAGAGCCTCATTTTTTCGTATGTAGACTTCAGGCAAAGGAGGAAAAGGATGAGACAGAGAACTTGGAGTTGTACTGTGTGTGTGACAAGCAGTCAACACAATGCTGCCAAGAAGACGAGAACCACCTTTAGCCAACCGTGTTGTAGAGAGGGAGATAAGAGAGCTTCATGCCTGATTGGAAACAATGGAAGTAGCATAGAGAATAACACCTAACATTGGAGATGTCAGTGATGCTGAAAGTGAAGAGGTTGAGTTGAATAAGCTGCAGGAGAGGATGCTACAGAAGAGCGATTGTTGAGAGCAATTTCCAGATTGGGAGGTAGAGCTAAGATAAAGGTCCCCATGTATGATGGAAATCTAGATGTTGAAGAACTGTTGGACTGGATACGGTCCATGGACAAACACTTCGACTATGAGGATGTCGATGAGGAGAAGAAGGTGAAGCAGGCAGTCACCCGGCTAAAAGGGCATGCAACACTATGGTGGGATGAACTACAGGTTGAGAGGGGAAGCAAAGGAAAACATAGGATAAAGAGTTGGGACAGGATGATAGCCAAAATGAAGGCTAAGTTCATAGCCAAAGACTACTAGATCAATCTATTCAGGAAGCTACAGAACCTAAGACAGAAAGGGATGACAGTCAAGGAGTACACCGAGGAGTTCTATTGGATGAACATCAGAACTGGACAAATGGAGAGAGACAAAGAGAAATTTTCTAGATATATAAATGGCTTGAGATATGAGATCCAGGATGAGCTTAGCATGATGTCAGTCAGGACCGTGGAAGATGCTTATTAGTTTGTGTTGAAGGTAGAGGAGAATCTGGACAGAAAATAGAACCAGTGAGGAAGAGGTAAAAACTCGGTCCCAAGCAAAAGCAAGGGATTTAATCATGACAGAGCACATCAGTCTAAGGATGAGGTTGAGAAACCACACAATCACTCAGAATGAGGAGGAAGTTCCCGAGGAAGACAGAGTGGTGGAAGAAACTCTTCTAGAGGAAGAGCCAGAGGAGGAGTAAGATGTTATGACTATGGAAATATAGGGCACATGTCTTGGGAATGTCCTGAGAAGAAGAAGGAAGGAGGAGAAGCTCACATTTTAGAAGAAAGACAAAGATATGTTGAGGTAGAGGGAGCAGAGGATGGAGCATCCTTGATGTTGAGAAAAGTTCTCCTAAAAATAGAGTCAAAAATTGAAAATCCAGTGCAGAGAAACAACCTCTTAAGGACAACTTGCAAGACTAAGGATAAAGTATTCAAGGTGATCATTGATAGTGGGAGTAATGACAACCTTGTATCCACAGATATGGTGGAGAAATTGGAGCTGAAGACAACTGCACATCCAAGGCCATACAAAGTCTCATGGTTGCAAAAAGGACACCAGGTAACAATTGCTAAACAATGCCTGGTTGAAATTAAAATAGGAGGATATAAAGATGAAATCCTATGTGATGTAATTCCCATGGATGTATGCCACATTTTTTGGGGAAGACCATGGAAGTTTGACATAAATTTCATTCACGATGGAAGGAAGAATACATATACATTGGAGAAGAATGGTAGGACGCATATGTTGCTGCCAATAGAAGAGAAGAGAGAGAAGGAGGAAGCCAACACAAGCATACTTTTCATGAGTGGGAAGGAACTCCTGAAAGAAGTCAAGAGAGAATAGGATATGTAGTTTGCTGTGGTGAGGAAGCCCAGAGTCATCCTTACGAGTACATCAATGGATGATTTTCCTGAAGAAGTTCAGGAGCTGCCGGATAATTTTGTTGATATAGTGGTGGATGAGCTGCCAAAATCATTGCCACCCATTAGGATTATCAGTCATCATATCAATTTGATACCAAGAGAAATCCTGTCGAAAAGGGCAATGTACAGATTAACACCTCGAGAAAATGAGGAGGTGAAGAACCAAGTCCAAGAATTGTTGGATAAGGGTTTGGTAAGAGAAATTTTGAGCCCATGCGTAGTACCAACTGTGTTAAGCCCAAAGAAATATGGAGGATGGAGAATGTGCATAGACTCGAGAGCCATCAACAAGATCACCATTAGGTATAGATTTCCTTTACCAAGAATGGATGATTTAATGGATTGCTTAAGTGGAGAAAATTTCTTTTCTAAGATAGATCTGAAAAGTGGATATCACCAGATTAGGATGAGAGAAGGTGATGAATGGAAAACAAAGTTTAAGACGAATGAAGGTATGTATGAGTGGCTAGTTATTCCATTTGGCTTAACGAATTCCCGGAGCACTTTTATGAGGCTGAAGAATGAAATTCTAAAGGATTTCATTGGCAAGTTTGTGGTTGTATATATGGATGATATACTGATCTTTAGCAGGACTAAGGAGGAGCATTTGAGGCACCTAACACTAGTAATGAGGAGGCTACAATAGGAGAAGATGCTGATCAATTTGAAGAAGTCCTCTTTTATGAAGACATAACTCATTTATTTGGGTTTAGTGATCTCTTCGAATGAACTAAAGATGGATCTAGAGAAGGTGAAAGCGATCAGAGAATGGTCGTCACCAAGGACCATGTTTGAGGTAAGGAGCTTTCATGGTTTAGCAAGATTTTATAGAAAATTCATTAGAGACTTCAGTGGGATTTGTGCACCCATGATGGATACAATAAAGAAGCAGCACAAGTCTTTTAAATGGACAGAGGAGGCCAAAAAGAGCTTCAATATACTGAAGGAGAAGATAAAAGAATGACAAATTTTGGTCTTGCTGAATTTTGAGAAGACATTTCAGGTAAGATTTGATGCAAGAGGACTTGCAATAGGAGTAGTTCTGAGTCAGGACAATCGACCTGTTGCCTATTTTAGTGAGAAGCTAAATGATACTAAGAGGAAATACTCCACATATGACCAGGAGTTCTATGCCATAATTCAAGCATTGAAGAAATGGAGGCATTATCTTGTCCCACAAGAGTTTGTCTTGTATAGCGATAACCAAGCTTTACAATTCATAACCCGACAAGAAAAGCTGAACCAGAGGCATACAAAATGGGTTGAATTTATGCAAAATTTTACTTTTTTCATAAAACATATTGTTGGGAACGCTAACAAGGTTGTTGATGCGTTAAGCAGGAGATATTTGATCATGCAGGAATTCCAGGTGAAGACCTTTGGGTTTGAACACCTTAAGGATATGCATTGTGATGATGCAGATTTCAAGGAGGCCTACGAAGCATGTACAAGCCCTGTACTGAGAGATAGAATTCAATGGATAGAGTATATGGTTCAGGAATGATTGTTGTTTAGAGGAAATCAATTGTGCATACCAAGATGCTTAATGAGGGACAATCTTCTAAAGGAGAAGCATAGCAGAGGTTTGGCTGGACATTTCGGCCATGATAAAACGTTTGCACAGTTGAGAAGTTCATATTATTGGCCAAGTATGAGGACATAGGTGAACAAATTTTTGAACAGATGTAGGATCTGTCAACATGCAAAGGGGAAAAGACAGAACACTGGATTGTGTCAATCATTGCCAATACCAAGGAGGCCTTGGGATGCAATAAGCATGAATTTCGTGTTGGGATTGCCAAGAAAACAAAGAGGATTTGATTCCATATTTGTGGTGGTGGATAGATTCTCAAAGATGGCACATTTTATCCCATTCTAGAAGACCAATGATGCAACACATGTTGCAAATCTGTTTTTCAGAGAAGTTGTGAGACTTCACGATCTACCTAGGAGCATTGCCTCAGAAAGAGACACAAAATTTGTTGGTCACTTTTGGAGTAAGTTGTGGAAGAAGATGGGGAGATATTTGTCCTTCAGCTCAGCTTATCACCCTCAGACAGATGGGTAGACTGAGGTGGTAAATAGAAGTTTGGGGAACTTATTGAGAATTCTAGTTACTGAACACCATAACCCGTGGGATCAGATTCTGTCACAAGCAGAATTTACATACAATGACTCACCAAACAGGAGCACTAGAAGGATTCCATTTCAAATACTCTATGGAATGAAACCTAGGGGAGTGTTTAAGTTGAGAGACTTGGAATAGGGTGAGATCATAAGCACTGGAGCAGAGGATTTTTCTGCGGAGATGCAGAAAATCCATAGTCAGATCAAAGAACAATTACAGAGTTCTAACCAGAAATACAAGCACAGAGTTGATCAACATTGCATGGAACTTCAATTTGAAGTGGGAGATAAGGTTTTAGCACATCTCAGAAAGGAAAGGTTCCCTAGGGGAACATATAACAAATTGAAGATGAAGAAGATAGGACCTTGTAAGATCTTGAGGAAGTTTGATGCAAACGCCTATGAGATCGAGCTGCCAGATGGTGTGGGTATTTCACCCATATTCAATGTTTTAGACCTGTACCATTACAGGAAAGATGACACGGAAGAGTCAAAAGATCAAGGAAAGATTCAGTGGGAGAAACAGATGCATGTGGCAGAAAATCCGCAGATGGAGAAAATTGTTGATCAGAGGATTGGCAAGAAGACTAGAAGGAAAACCTATTTTGAGCATCTAGTCAAATGGGAAGGCCACCCAATCAAAGATGCCAGTTGGGAAACCAAAGCTACTATCAAGAAGCAAGGAAAATAAGTAGAGGAACTCATGGACAAGAGTCCATGAATTTTTATCAAGGGGAGTATGATGCAGGAGCATCGTTGGCAAGCGCACAGAGGCGGGACCACTCTACACGTGAGATTTCTTCCATAACTTCTGCGTGGGTAGTTGCAACTGATTTCAGAATCCACCTCCGATTAGCGCTTGAATTCACCTTTGGAGGCACGCTTGAACGGGTGCTGAATTTTACCCTTTGAGGCAAAGTTTTGAAATTGTAAACAGAGCAGGAGTCTCCACTTCGGCTCCGAAATGCAACTGAAATAAGATAGCGTAGGGTGATTGTTAGAGTAGGAAAGTAGCCAGGGGAAAACCCTAGAATCATTTTGAGTTATGTATAATTTTGTACACCCAGTGGGGTAGAGCAGTAATACAGAGGGCTGTAATACAGAGAGCGGGAATACAGAGAGAAATTAGTTGTAAGAGAAAAAACTGTGAGTTAGTAGGAAATCTCAGTGTTTTTGAGTTACTGTAAGTCTGAATGTATTCTATAGCCATTAGGGACTTGTGAATATAACATAATGGAAAATTGATCCAAATGTATGGTGTGTGGACTGTGTGCATTTTCCTGTCATTTATGTTTATATGAACAAGTGGATGGAACTGTGAGTTTTACCAGTTTCAGTTATTTCTCTTCATTGAAGCTCTATAAGGTGTGCATCGAGCGAGGAGAGAACATCAAGAGATCAAGAGGAATCTCTCTGTGAGAAACCCCTTGGATATGAGCTATTGGAATCCCTAATACACAAGTAGTGCGTGGGAATTCAAGGCCTACACAAGGAAAAACTCTAGAGGGATAACACTTCGAAAAGTGTTATCAAGATCCAGGAATGCATTCCCTGGAAGGAACGAAGACTGAGTCTTTGAAGACTTAGAAAATCTTCTAAGTATGAAGTGAGTAAAAGCTCAGGAGGAAGAACGCCGTTGAGCATTGGATTGCGGTGGAGAATCCCGCAGATCGTTTGATTTGAGGTAGGAACAAATACTTTAACACCATGTAGATCCAGGAGAGGGGGTCTCGAAGATCTGAATAGATGGTGGGAAACTCTCGAGGAGAGTTGCGAAATACCGCAAGTTGTTGGATCAAGTGTTGTTGAAAGGAGGTCAGTGATGAGGAAGAGATCTGATCGTAGATCCGGAGGTTGTTGTGAGTCGTTGATCAAGCGCCTTGAGCTTCCGACATTTTTGCATTTTCGGTATTTCGACAATTGAGGGGGTTCGAAAGATAGAGGAGCATGACCCTTGCATCGTGATTCCCCAAATCACGAAACCTTGAAAGAGTGAACGCCAAGACTTTTTGGTGGTTCGGTATTTCGACAACCGGGGGTTCGAAAGATATAGGAGCGAGACCCTTGCATCGCGATTCCCCGAATTGCGAAACCCTGAAAGAGTGAACGCCAAGACTTTTCGATGGTTCAGTATTTTGGCAACTGAGATTTCCAAGGAGAAAAGATATCCCTTGCACCTAGGTTTCGCGAAACGCGAAAACCTGAAAGAATAGGTGCTAGGACATTTCGGCATTTCGACAACCGAGGATCCCAAAGAGCAGGGATATCCCTTGCATTCTAATTTTGCGAAACATGAAAACCTGAAGGAACAGGCGCTAGGACGTTTTAGCATTTCGACAACCGGGAGTCCGAAGGACGAAGGGACGAGACGCTTAACTTGAGAAATCCTGATCCCCAATAAGAATCCTTTTTAGCTTAGCGCAAGGTCACGACTCTTGGTCGTGTGCTATGGGAGATCAATCTTTGCGCTTGGAAGATCCAAACAAGCATTAGTGAGGGACCTGTGTGTTCATTCGAAGGGTTCCAATTCGGAACCAGAAGAGCCATTTCGGCTTCCGAACTAGAAGATCCTGACCAGGAGGTCACGCATCCCTGAGGAGGGATAGGGGGTCTGCACCACAACACCACAAGGTCATGAAGGGAACATAACCTAGCTCAAGATACAGCTTCGAGAAGCACAATAAATGATCATGCAACTGCATGAAGAAAAAATTATGTCATAAGAACATAAATGACAACATCTCACAGTGCGCGAAGTGGCCAGGGAGAAAGTCCACATGTAGAAGAGGCATGATCGACGAACTCTATTTTGTATTCTCAGACGTCACATCAATTTTGATAGTCTTCCTTTTTTGTGAAATTTTTCAATTTCTTAATGTAAACCAGGTTGTTTAGCCCAAAAGGTGTAGATGGTGTCTCTTGTATGTAACCTCACCTCAATGTAAATCTAATATAAAGTCTCGACACTTTGACAAAAGGATACCGGTTGTAGCGGTTGAATGCATCGTTTCTTCTCTTTGTCTGTACATCTACTCTGTTCTTTGTCCAAAATTTTCTTGTAAGTTAGCTCTGATTTTATACTTAGTGGTGCTCCGAGTTACTTTTCATTTTCATTGATATCCTTCTGCGAAAAACCTCCGACGCCGATCGATTTCATCGTACGATGCTAACGTGGTGCCACTTACTCGAGATACATGGCACTGAAGATCGGGAACTTAGCTTGTGGGTATTGGTCGGACTCAGGATTTTGTTCAGGTCATGCACTCTAAGATAAAAATGGGATTGTTGATGCCAAAAGGTATCGAGGATCGACTATCAGGGAAGCTTTTATTTCTTCGTTAACACTTACTATTTTAGCCTTTTTCTGATGCCGAAGAGATCGATCATCGGTGATATCCTTGTGTGATTCCTGTCACGAAAGAAAAATTCGTATTTGCTGAAACCGATGAGGATCGACGCTTGGCGACCTCGGTTCTCTTGAGTGATTCTCTTTCATTTTTTAACTCTTCCCGATGTCGACTTTTGAGCGAATCGGGGAAAAGTTATGGCTATCGATTCTTTAATTAAACGTTAATATTTCAAGTTATGGGTTTTCTCATGTTCAAGGAAACTTTGAGAGACTTAAATGAAAATAAAAAATAAATATAAGCGAAGGCAACATTTTTTACAATGATGTCAAATTAGATAGCGTAAAATATCAAGTGGTACCCAAAAAGTAAAAATTTAACATAGAATTTTTAGGGTGTGTTGAGTTCTCAACAAATGGAGACTTATTGGGAGAAAGCAGAATCTTTGTTCCTCCTTCAGGCTCGGCTGATGCAAAAGCAGGTGGAGAACTTAACTGTTTTTCTTTTTATCATAGCCTCTTTTACCCTTGCAATTGAAATTCTCCGATTGATTCTTCCAGGTCTGCCAGTGGGGTTTTTAACCTTTATTCCTCCTTCGTTTCCTGTAACCCTGACTCATGCTCCATTTGAAAAAAATCTGGTAAATCATTCACTAGCATGGATCCTTTAGTTAACTTTACTTACTTGCTATGGTGTTGCTTCATTGCCAGCAAGCGTCCATAGCCCCGACGGAGTCACCCTGACATCACAAACCTTGCTCTGGTACCAGCGAGCATCCATAACCATGATGGAGATATCTTCATACCCTCTCCCACTGTTCACTCATTTGGTATAGTTAAGTTTTATTTCGGTAGAATTCCCTAAGCGAGTAGGAGAGGATCACGTCTGTTTATTTTGCAAAGTGAGATGGTTAAGGTGAAACCATTGCTAGCTTTGTCTTCGTGGTTCATGTAGTCCTTTTCATCTTACCAAATTTCCCTTAATATTTCACCAGACCACAGGGCATACGCTTCTACATTTCCACAAAGTTGTTCATTTGCGTAGGCTAGATAGAGGACCCCTCGAAACAACTGTAGGTTCCTCGACGCTTCTCTTGTTGTATGTGAGAAATGAGTTAGGAACACAGTTTACTATGTCTCATGATTTTAATTCAACCATTTTCTTGCTAAACACAACCTTCAAAAGTGCGGAAAACAAAAAAGCAAAATAAAATAAAGGAAAAATTGCAATCGAGCTAGCTGAAACAAAACTTATTAAACATGCACACGAAACATAAAATAAAAATCAATTTTTATTTATTTATTTTTAATGGAAATATTGTTTTAGGGCTTGTCCATTTACTGGGAGGGCATCAGGTTCCCCCCTTAGATTTTGTAACTGATAAGTGCCTGCCCCAATCTTCTCAACCACCTGAAAAGGTTTGAGCCATAGATTCTAAAACTTAGAATGTTTGCCTTCAGGCTCATTTGCTCAGTCCCATTTTAGGACCAAGTTTCCTACTTCAAATTTCTTCTCTTTAGCCTTATGTTTTTCAAACCATGTTTTAACGATCTGTTGATGGGCTATGAATTTTGACTTAGATTTTTCCCTTCTTCTAGCATGAGAAGAGTGTCAATTCTTTGTTGTACGACTGATGAAGGATGTCCTCTGGAATATTGGGCCAGTTGAAGAGATGGAAGATAAAGCCCGTTCGGGAGAATGGCTTCCTTTCTATACACTAGAATGTATGTGGAATTTCCTATAGCTGCCTTGGGTGTGACTCTATCTGCCCATAAAGCATTGTGGAGTAAATTGTGCCAATTCCTTTGGTTATCCATAATCATTTTCTTTGATATCCTCACTAGGTTCTTATTAGTTGATTATGCCACTTTGTTTCCTTGTGGATAGTAATTTACAGAGTATCTAATTATGATTCCTTTGTCTAGTGCAAACTCTATTAATAAGGTGGAAGAAAAATAAGTTGCATTGTCAAAAACAAGAACAGAAGGGACACTGAACCTTATAATTAGTTGTTTCTCTATGAATTGGATTACCACCTTCTCATTTACTTGGGTTAGAGGAATAGATTCTACCCATTTCATGAAGTAATCGGTGGCAGTAAGTATGTACTTGTGTTTTTTTGAATAACTTAGTGTAATTTCTCCTATGATTTCTAACCCTCCTTTCTCAAAAGGCCTAAAAACGATCATCGGTTGGAGTGCGAATGCTACCCTCTTCTCTCTCCCAATGCTTATTTGAAAGTTTTTACAGTTCCTAGCATAGGTATGAGCATACTTGAACAAAGTGGGCCAATAATAACCATCTCTCAATATCTTATGAGCGATGGTGTTTCCAACAAAATGTCCACCGGAAGGGCCATCATGGAGCTCCTTAAGAAATTTGTCTACGTCTTCATGTTCAAGACATCTTAAAATTACCCCATCATAATAAATATGAAAGAGTACCAAATTTATGAGGCGATATTGCACAGATTTTAACCTGAGATCTCTCCTTTCCCTGGGGTTGAGGTTTTTTGGGCAAGTCCCATGGTGCAGGAGATAATTCAAATTCTCATACCAAGAATATTTCCTTGGGGAAATATATGAAGCCTCAGCACACCATAATTCCATCTCATTCTCCCATCCAAAATATTCATTTACTTGGTCCTGGGCTTCAGCTGCAAGTTTTCACAACCCTTGACCTTTAACTAGTTTGGCAGGTTTTATATCTAGATCAAATTCTTGGACTACTTCCATACAGTTCCCTCTTCTTTCCCCCATCTCTTATTGAGTGAACAAGGATCGAACCACAGGGTTAGGAACAATTACTTTGGTGTGGTTCTTGAGGATGTAAGATCTAAAGTGTTTCACTGCCTTATATACCGCATAGGCCTGTTTATCAATAGCAGGATAATTAAGTTCGACTCCTTGGAAATTAGTGCTCATGAAGGACACTAGAACCTCGTTGTTTTCATCATCCTTCTGAGTCAATACTACAGCTAATGACTAGTCGAAGGCGAAAGTATAGAGGAAGAAATATCTATTGAAATTGAGACTTTGTAACACAGGGGCTTGGGATATAACAGTTTTAATATTGTTGAAAGCATCCTTTCATTCATCGTCTCACTTAAATTCAGCATCTTTGCGGATCATTCTTTGTAGCGGTCTAACAGTCTCGGAAAAATCCGGTGTGAATTTTCTTACAAAATTAATTCTCCCGAAGAAGGATTGCATTGTCTTTTTGTTGTGAGGTAACGAGATTTGAGTTATATATTTGACTCGCTCAAGGTCTATGTGAATTCCATCTTGGGATATAATATGACCTAATGGATTTCCTTCTTCCACACCAAATATAGTCTTCTTAGGGTTTAAAGATATATCGTATTTTCTACACCTTTCGAAAATCTGGGTTAAGTGTTGGATGTGCTCCTATTTTTTCTTCGAATACATAGTTACGTCGTTCAGATACACTACCACACACTTGTTGATTAGTCCCCAGAATGCTACATCCATAGCCCTTTGGAAGGTTTCCCTTGCGTTGATTAACCCAAAGGGAATACGTTTGTAAGCGAAAGTTCCCCACTTGGTTCAGAAGGTAGTTTTCAAACGATCTTCCTCTGAAACTAGAACTTGGTTGTAACCTGATAAACTATCCAGTAGAGAGAAACTCTGAGAACTGGACACGGTCTGCAAGAGTGGATCCATCGGTGGGACTGGGTAGTTTTCCTTTTCTGAAGCTCTGTTGAGGTTCCTAAAATCTATGCATAAGCGTATTTCTCCAGACTTTTTCCTCACCGGAACCAAATTTGCTACCCATGCAGAATGTCTTACCTGGAAGATAATTTTGGTATCTAAAAGTTTCTTCAACTCCTGACACATGAGAAGTTCCAGGGATGGATGATACTTCCGGATTTTCTATTGGAAGGGTTTCACTTCAGGTTTTAATGGTATAGTGTGTTGAATGATACGGGTATCAGAAGTCTTCAAATCTTGGTAGGACCATGCAAAGACATATTGATATTGTCTGAATAGTTTGAGATAAGCCTTCCTTTCCTCTTTAGATACAGTCTTACCAAGATTTATATTTTTTGAGTTTTATGGGGTTCTGAGGTTTATAGTTTCATGCACGGGACAGGAACTACCCGTCTTCTCATTTTTGGGCCCCTTAAATTGTTCGTTTAGGTCAAAAATATTTTCTAAATTAGCTATCCCCTTTGGGACTGTGTGAGACTTCGATTTGTCAGTTGGTTGAACCTGTCTGAGGATTAGTTTCCATTGATTTTTCCTGGAATACTTCATCGTCAATAGCTAAGTCCTTAAAATTATCTTGGTTAGTTAGAAATTTTATGATCTGTTCATCCCCTTCAAATACCTTCCAATTAGAAATGTTGTTAGGCACCGATGGTTTGTAGAGTACTTCCACAATGAATCGGGAGGCTTCATAATCTTGTAGAGGTGACATCCTTGAAGTAGTTGTGGTCAGGGAATCAACGAGGATATTCGTTTCTCTGGGGATCACGGTGATATTGAAATCTTTAAAATGATCTATTAACCTATGCACTTCCTGTTGATAATTATTTAGGTGTGGGAAATTGCAATGTATAGTATTTCTTACTTGTCTAATTATAATCTCAGAATCTCTAAAAACTTTCAATTCTTTGACGTTTAAATCTATGGATTTCTTTAACCCTTGTACTAGATCTTCATATTCGACGATGTTGTTTGTGCATTCAAATTCTAGTCTACAGGATAGGAAACGACGTTTACCTTTTGGATCAGTGAGGATGCACCATGCCCTTGATGCTTCCTATGATTTAGATCCATCAAAGTATATGGTCCAAATCTATGAGAGAAAGTTAATCGTTTCTTCCTTCTTATTACTTTCTTTCTCT
>WSFP011482212.1:0-15994 GCA_009831015.1 Picea engelmannii | reverse complement strand
TCTAGCAAGAAATCTTAGACTGTTCAGGGAATTTGGAGGTTCAAACTCATATATCAAATAGGATGGAAAATTAGGAGATAACAAAGACCAAAAAAGGAGTCGTGGAAAGAAATTGAGAAACAACAGTTGAGTTCTAGTGCAATAAACCCTTCACGGTACCTATTCAAGATGGAAACAATAGTGGACATAAATCCATACCAAGGTCAAATTGATGCATTAAAATTGAATCATTAGTTGAAGAAACTAGAATTTTATTTTATCATTCACCATATAGATGATGACCAAAATATACCATCTACCAGACTGAATTTAGATGACTATGTTTTAACCTAGTGGGAAAGTCACGGAGAGACACTTAGGCTAGAGGGTGATCCACAAGTAATTAGGTGGGAGGATTTTAAAACCCTCATCAATTCCTAATTCTACCCCGTTGAGTATGTAGAGGACCAATGTATCTGGTGGCACTACACGTAGAGTGTAAAGATTACACCACTAAGTTCAGAAAGATGGCCATCATGCTCAATGTCTCTCCCAAGAGCCTAGCTATATTCCTAAAGTATATGGGAGGTCTACATAATCATTTTTGAAAGGAAGTTATTCTTTTCAAGTGAAGGATAATGGACGAGGCATGTACATGCACAATATCTCGAAAACATAGACCACAATAAAGGGAAGCATAGTGGTTCCAAGCCAAAAGAACATCAGGAACCTTCCAAGGACAGGAATAAGAAGTGGAAAGGGGGTGAGGATAAGAAGAAAAAATCCACTACACATCAATGCAAGTATCTTAAAAAGCATTGAAACCATTGTAATATTGATGGTCACAATGAGGAAAAGTGTTTGAAACTACATCCAAAGTTCAATGTGAAGAACCGCAAGAAGGAAGCAAAGAAAAAGAACATTGAATCCACATATTTCAGCAATGAGGTTGAAAGTAGCTCTGATGTGAATGAAAATATTTCCTAAAAATATTTGCAGAAGGAAGTGAATTAGAGTAGCCTTAATCACCAAGAAGACAAGGACATGACCAAGCTCTTCCACATCAAGATTCAACTCAAGAAGAACAAGACAGATTCTTTATTCGAATTTGGCTCACTGGCTAATATAATAGAACTGGATCACGTCTGCAATCTTGGATTAGAGTTTCATGATCATCCTATCCCACATCCATTGGGTTTGGTAAACAAGGATGAAGATATCAAGATAAAAAATCAATGCAATATTAAATTTGTTGTAACCGTTGATTTTATAGATGAAGTGGAATTTGATGTAGTATAATTGGATGTATGTGGAGTAGTGCTCAGAATCCCCTACATGTATATGAGGGATGTTATATTCATGTAGAGATCCAACCAATATTGCCTCATCATGGATGGGAAAACCTTGATCATCAATGTGCACAAAGGAAGATAAAAAAATTCATTGGTAAGTGCCAATGAAGCTAATAAATTAATCAATTCTAATAAGAAATATGTTTTACAGTCTGTTGAAGAGACATTAAAAGTAAATACATCCTTGGAATGGTGTACTAAGGAGAAAAATTATGAATTGGTTAATTTTCTAAAGGAATATAGGGGAGTGTTCTAGGACCCTAAAGGGATACCACCTAAGAGGGAAGTGGAGGAAAAAATCTAATTATTTCTAGACTCCCCCTTGTCGAATATAAGGTTATATAGACAGTATATTCTTGAAGAAAACAAAGTGAAGAAGTAGTCACAACAGTTGTTGGAGCAAGGTGTGATTCGACCAAGTACTTCACCTTGGATTTCACCTAGCATAATTGTGCCCAAAAAGGATGGGACTTGGATAATGTGTATCAATTACAAGGCATTGAAAAAATTACATTGAATAATCGATACCCTCTACCTAGTATTGATGATATGTTGGACCAAATACAACATTCTAAGTACTTCACAAAGCTATATTTGAAATCAGGATATCACCAGGTACGAGTCAAATATCAAGATACCTATAAGACTACCTTCAAGAGAAGGAAAGGTTTGAATGAGTGATTGGTTATGCCATCTGGTTTATGCAACATACCAACTACATTTATGAGACTAATGAATGATGTTTTATTCCATTATCTAGATTCATTTGTTATTTTCTACTTTGATGATATATTGGTTTATAGTGCTACCTAGGAGGAACACATATCATATCTTATGCAGGTGTTAGAGACCCTGAAGAAGCACTAGTTGTTTGCCAATATCAAGATTTTGCTTAATATTCTTTAGTGTATTCAGGGTATGTGATGAGTGGAGGTGAGATCAATATAGATCCTTCCAAGATGGAGGCCATCATGAAATGACCAATTCTAAACAATTACATAAAAGTTAGGATCTTTGATTGGGAAACACAATACTTTAGGAAGTTCATAGCTTTGTTTTTAGTAGTAGCTACACCACTCCAAAAACTATTAGTGGGAAATAAGAGCTTCTAGTGGGTGAAGAATCAACAAAAGGCCTTTAATGATATGAAAATAAAGATCATTCAAGCACTAGTGTTTGCATTCCCAAACTTTTTGAAGCCCTTCGAAGTGGAGATAGGTGCAATTTGGTATGCCATGGGAGCAATCCTAATGTAGGGAGGAAGGTTTGTCTACTATCATTCTTAATTATTTCATGGGGTGGTCCTCAACTACCCTACCTATGAAAAGGATATATATGCCTTGGTACAAGTTGTCAAAAAGTGGAAGCACTATCTAATGAGTAAGGAGACCATCATATAAATAGATCACTAGCCACTTCAGTATTTGTAGGCTTAGAGTAAGTTACAACAAACCATGCACTACAAATGAATGGGGTTCTTATAGTAGTTTTATTTTTCCATAAAGTATAAGAAGGGTAGTACAAACAAGTTGGTAGATATGCTTTCACGACCACCCACGTCCAATATTATAGCTTTGGGAACTATGATGCACATGAAACCTTTTACCCATGACACATACAGAGAGGAATACATCAAAGATGAGGAGTTGAAGGAGGTATTTCAACAGCTACAAGGCTGAATTCATATAGAAAAAGGTGACAACAAGACTGACTATCATTTCAAAAATGGTATGCTCGACAAGCTTTGTGTTCCTAAAGGTGAACAATTGCACCTTATTAGAGAGGCTTACACCTTCGAGGTTGCAATACATTTTGGTGTTGGGAAGACAATTTCCAACTTACATAGGTATGTGTACCGGCCCAGAATGAAAGAAGATGTAGCATGATATATTAGAGGATGTGTACCTTTTTGTACTAGTAAGCCTAGTAACAGGAAGCAAGGTCTATACCATCCCTTACCAATACCCACTAGACCTTGGGAAAGCATTTCCATGGATTTTGTGGGTAGTTTACCAACCACGAGGAAGGGACATAACTAGTTATTTGTTGTAGTTGACAGGCTCAAAAAAATGTGCCTTATCACACCTTGTAAAAAGACCATCAAGGGACAGGAAGAAACAAACTTGTTCTTTGAATATGTTTGGGTAAACATTGGGATACCAAGGAGAATCATCTCAAATAACGACACTATATTTCTCAGTTTCTTTTGGACTACATTGTGGGAGAATATGGAAACTAAGCTCAAGAGGTATACAACATTCCATCCACGGACATATGGATAGATGGAAATAGTCAACGGGAATTTGGTGCAACTTTTGATGGGTTACAATCAGAAGCATATGAAGACCTGGAATGAAAATATAATCTATATACAACACTCTTATAATAGAGAAACCCACACTTCTATTGGTAAGTCCCCTTCTGAAACTTGTTTTGGGTATGTGTTTCCTTCTCCCTTGGATGTTGTGTATGGATAGAAAGGAGGAGTGAGGGAATACACCAAAGGAGAAGCATTAAAAGAAGAGAAGTTTGTTGAGAATATCATACAAATCCATTTGCAAGTACAAAAGACACTAAAGAAGTCACACAACATGACCAGTACAAAAGAGAGACAACATTTAGAGCGGGAGACAAAGTATGAGTACAATTGAATAAGTAAAGACTACAGGGTCCTGGGAAGAATATCAAGGCTCTGTAGTGTGTTCATTTTGAGATATTCGAAAAGGTGGGAGATAACGCCAACAGACTCAATCTACCCCATACATGTGCATCTACTCAGTAAGGAATGTGGAGAATCTCAAACTGTATGAGCCTTCCATGTTGGATCAGGAGGAGGAGCAGGTCCTACCTTCCATAGAGGATGTAGCACCAGATGCTCAGGTAGAGTTGGTAGAAGACATAGTTTTGCAGAGGAGGTCTAGAACTACAAGAGAAACAAAATATGACCTTTGGCAGATTGACTTGAAAGGATAACTTCCAGGAAAAGAAAAGTGGTACTCCATGGAAAAGGTAGAGGAAAAATTTCTTCACCTCATTTAGTAAATATTTTGTGGACCAAAATCCTCCCTAAATGGAGAGGTATGATTCAGATTGGATCGTTATATCATTTTTCGTTGATCTTTATGATTTTAGAGTGAAACAAATTGGAGGAATTAGCTTGCAAGGTCATTTTAATAGCAGACCCAAGTTTGACAAATTAGGGTTTGAAATAATCCGAGGTCATTTTGAGGCATCAAATGGAATTTTTTGTGGTCAAACATTTCCTAGTGTAATGCAGATCCCATAAATCTATTCTACAGATCAAGACCTTTCCAAAATGACGTCAATCAAAGCTCGTATGCAAAAGTTACACCTCCAACAAGTTGACCTATCTTGTTGACCACCATGGCACGAGAGGATGCCATGCCAACCCCCGTTACCAATGCATATTGAGCTAGACACATAAGGACTTCCAATAATATTCTAGAAGGTCCAAAGCCTTATCACAATTGAGGGTTGACGAAGTTAAAACCCTAACCCTGGATGACTATCGAGTTATGTTAAATACTGGGCCACTAGGAAGAGAAGGGGTAACATCCTTTGTTACTGTATTGTCTTCCATAGCAAAGAAGAACAACTCGGATTGAGAAATCAGATAGAATAACAGATAGGGCTAATGTTTTCTAGCAGCCTAACAGATCATAGACCTGTCGGGTAACTCCATAGAGAGTGCCCTCTCCTTTGTACTTTCATTATTTCCATACCAGAGAAAAGAGAGCAGAGCAACCTCACCTTCTAACTGGGTTTTCCCTTGTAAGGGTTTCTCGGAGAAAATCTTTGTATTATTTTTTGGATGGTCTGTGATTGTATTTTATTGTTCTCTATTTTTCACATCTTATCTATTTCATGCATAAGAAAAAAATCAATAACTAAAGATTCTGGCATCTAAAGAAATCTGACCTTCATAATGTACTTTTTTTGTTTTATATATCATATATGTTGTGATGAACTATTCCAATGGAATATTGACAATAGTTTACACATCACATCCATTCAATAATACTCTTTATATTGTAAATAATACTTGGTAAATTTAAAATTATTAGATTCATCTCAAACATATACATATACATAATGATGATCCTTTATAATTTTCATGTGACCACGAGTCATTGACACCAATTTAGATCCATCTTAAATCCATTTATACCAAGGACCAAGAGGGATCAAATTCCAAAAAGCTCAAACTTAAAAAAAAAAATCAACTAATGATTTGATCTATCTTAACTAAGATGAATTTAAATTGATTAATAAAAACAAACTATATATATAAATACTTGATAAATCTAAAATTTAGATAAATCTATATAGATTAATAAAAATAGAAAACAAAGAATAAACAAACCCAATTAACCCACCTAAATTCTAGATTATATAATGCAATGTAAACCCACATTAACATAAACCTTACTTCTCTCTCCCCAAGATCATGGATTTTAAGAATTCAACATGATATAATCCTTTAACATCTAACTTTAAGAATTCAACATAATATAATCCCCTAACATTTATCTAGCGTCAATTAGCATTTTCATAATGTTTGTTCTTGCATGACTTAAAAACTGACCATGAAGCAATCCCCTAACGTCCACCTAGCTTCAATGAGCATATTTTGTATATTTGTTCTTGCATTGATATTTACTACTTAAGCGTTATATCTGTGACTGCGTGACTTTAATCCCCTAACATCCACGTAGCTTCAATCAGCATATTTTTATATGTGTTCTTGCGTTGGAATTTAGTGCTTAAGAGTTTATAGTTGGTAATTAAGAGTTATTCGCCTGTGTTTTGTTAATTTGCAAACTTCTTGTTCTGCATTGAAATCTTTAGTTGAAGATATAGCGTTGAAGCCTATTTCTCTGTGCCGAGGTTATAGAAAATATTGTTCTTCAAAGTAAGTTAATACATAAACAGAAAGAGCACTCAAACACAACATGACAGAGCCTCAGTTGAAGATATGGCGTTGAATCCAATTTCTCTGTGCCGAGATTATAGAAAATAATTTGCTTAAAGAGCACTCAAACACAACATGGAAGAGCCTCAATGTCTGTCATGGGACATATTTCGTTTCCTTTGACGGATCAACATTTTTAGTTTACTTTAACTATCTCCATTTTCCATTTCGTTTGCGGGAACTTTTATATCCAGAGGCAGCACTTAACATTCCTCCGTTGTTACTGCACCTGCATGTCCATGGCTGTGACTGCTGAATGCCTCGTTCGTTTCTCTTTTGTACGCATAAAACCGAGAGACAACCACGTAGAAAATGAGATTTAGAAAGCCAAGAACAGCCACGAACGCATAATAGTAGTAAATACGAGATGCATTCAGATTGTTCAGGATCCAGCTAGTGTGGCCTTTTCGTCCACTGATTATACTCGAAACATTCAAAAGAAAACTAGTGAGAAAACTCCCAACTCCTATAGTGCTGGCGTACAATGCAGTTCCTATGCTTTGCATGCTCTCGGGGGCCTGATCATAAAAGAATTCTAACCTTCCCGCTTCCAGAAAGGCTTCTGCTATACCTTCCATCAAAAACTGAGGAAGCAAAATGAATACGGTGAGGGGAGCTACTGCTTTCCCGTCTTCTTGAAGCCCGTAATCTTTCACAACACTAATCCGTTTCATATCGGCTATGGAGGCCACTGCCATGGATAAAACCTGGATGGTCATGCCAATGGCAATCCTCTGTAGCATTGTTATTCCTCTGGGATTGCCTGTGAATCTTCTGAGTATCCTTACTAGAACTCTGTCGTACAGTACAATGGTTACCAGCATTGACAACACGCTGAATGACGCAAGGGAGCCTGCAGGGATTTGAAAGTGAGGACCCATATGTCTGTTCAGTGTCGTCGCTTGTTTTATAGACAGTGTGGAGGAATGGACAGATATAGCGGTTGGCATCAACATGGCAACCCAAACTGGGAGCATTCTTAGCATAAGCTTGGTTTCTTCTACTTGGGTTACCGGGCATAGCTTCCATGGACTGATTGAGCCATCCTTTGTTGCGGCTTTGTCTAGAAATCTGCAAGAGAGAAAAAAATAAATATAAGTTGTGACTAAGAAGATAATTATGGGATGCATTCCATACTTTTTGTAAGCCTTTTTTATATATCCTTTTATCATAAATTACATGACTCTAATGGAATGTATCCCTTTACTTGGGTCTCTTATGCAGCCACCTTCTGCAAGCCTCTCCAACATAGACGTTTTTCCACTTCTTAATTATATAAGCATTATAAAGGAATCCATTCAAAAGTTAAGTCTCAACAAGGACGTTTGAAGGAGTACATGATGAATTTCTTCATCATGGGATAATTGTTTACCTTCTCCAATTCCTCATTTCTTAATGAAATTGTTTGTGTTGGTGAAAACACATTATTCATCTATTTCACATATATGGCCCTTTAAATACATTTAAATAAATGATTATCTTATGATCCTACACATTCTTGTAAAACTTTATACTATGGTGATTAATATGCAGTTATTTTTTAATGAGGAGGAAAGAAATTTAAGAGATAGAGATCACATAGAGAGGACCATCAAAACACTAATCACATTTTTAAGTTACAAGTTCTCATTTAATAATATAGAAAAATTGATCTATAAACTACCATGGATATTTCATTGGAATAGTTCATCACAATAGATCTTGCAATATTATGAAATATTTTATTAAACATTTTATTACCTTAGATCTCATATTTATTATTACTAGTTTAATTCTCAAATTTATGGAAATAACTTAAATTAAAAATTAAAGAAAAACCAAATGAACATACCATCAACACAAAAGAAAAAAGATGTATACTGGGAAAGGAAAAATAGGAGAAAATATAGCTAGAAGGTGAGGCCTATTCTCTACTCTCTTTTATTCAATTATGAAATGCAAATACAAACAAAGAGATACTCACTATGGAGTTTCATATGACACTATGGCATGAATCGGTGCTAAAGAATCTTCTTCCTCCCATGCTATACTCTTTAATCCCACTCCTAAATATTGTGCTCAACTATGCAACAAATACGGATTGAGGACGTTGCAGAAGAAGACAACCAAATATCACTTAGAGATGAGATGCAGCCTCCTTTTCCTTGGATCCTAGACATTGGCCCTCACTTGATGATGATGTCATCCTCTAGGGTTTCATGATGCTAGGGTTTGATGGACAGTTGGGGTGCCAATGATGATTTGGCATGAACATGGTGAGGAGACATAGCATTGACATTTACTCCATCAAAAGATGCTTCCACATGGCCTTTGGAGACATCCTCCTATCCTAGGAAGGCTTGACTTCACACACATGTGGATCTTTATGATGGAGCTTTTTCATTTTAACATTTTGTAGATAATAAATGAGGGGTTGCACCCGCTTCTAATTGAGTTTTGTTATGTTATGTGGAAAAAATGCTAAGGGTAGCTTCATATATAAAGGCTAGTGTTGACTTTCATTTTGGGATCATCAAAATTTACTCACACTTGTGGGGTAACACTTCTGATGTTTTCATCCCTTTTTGCCTCTTATCTCTTTCTCTCTCATGTGCTACACTTGAAGGAGGTATTATGTGGATGGTTTGCTCATTTGGATGGATATTTTCTGCAATTAGGGTTTTATGCTCATGATTCTTGGGATGAAGTAAGTAGTTTTATGAAATTTTATATTGTATTTTGAATGTTAATGGTTAAATTACTTTCTTGTTGCGAGTATCATTTTTTGGTTGAAACCCTAAGAGGAAGACATAAGTGCTTCTCTTCCTCATAAAGTTTTATTTGTCCAAGTTTGTGAAACATCCTTGCTAGGGTTAGAATCCTAAAGCCCAAAAGTTCTTGCACTTTATATTTTTTAACCCTAGACATTTCATCCTTGACCTAAGTGAAGCTACAAGAAGGGAAAAATGATACCTAGGGCCCAAACATTCTTGCACCCTAGATATCATTTTCCTTAAATTCTAAAGCCTAAGGCCCAAACGTGCTTACACCTTAGGGTTTAGATTATACCTCTTGGTTTCATCTAGGTCAATCTTCAAGTTTAATGTATTTGAGACTCCATAATCCCTGGAGGACAATGTCACTAATCCAAGAGTGTTCTTGTGGTGAAACTAGTTGTTAAAATCATTTTTCTTATTCTCTCAAGTATCCTACTAACATTGATAACCGTAACTCTAGAAAACTCATAATATTTCTTGTTGTTGTTGTAAAAGTTTTCTACAGCCACTGCAAGTTACATCAAATTGTTGTTTACACCTATCTAAAGGTGGATTAACATGTTCAAAAACTACCTCTAGAAATTGGATAATAATCTATTGGTTTAATGCTTACTTTTCATGGTCAATTGTTATATTTTTTAGCATCATTTCTTGTTGTTGTTGCAAATATTTTATTATTGTGATATAATTGTTTACTATTTTAATTTTCAATATCCATAGCAGTTGTATTGGTCTAGTGTCTAAATAGATCATTTTTCGATGCTTTAGATTGGTAATTGTAAATATATGTTGTATGTTGTTCATGGTTCTGGGTAGGTACAATAATCACCTTGAAACTCTTCTCTTATTTCCCAGACCTGGACCTAAGTAACACATTACCAAGATAGGGGGTGGTAGGCTTCGTTATTTCTTGATTTTTGATCCCTTGAGGTCACGAGTGAGGCCTCCCTTGTGGTGGACCTCTTCCATCACTAAAACGAGGGAATATTCTACTTATGTAATAGGGGTAGTTTCTTTTATAGTTACACAAGATTTGGAGATCTTGTGCGGGGATTTGCACAAGTACAAGTACCATGATAAAATTTTGGTTTCATTGATAGGGATGATTGAGTCATTCTCTTCATGACATTTCTTTGGTAATATTATCTTGAAGCCCTTATCTCCCAAGTTTACCTAGCGACTACAATGAGGGTAGATCCCTCACTTTCCTTTGATGATCCTAGAAGGACCATATGGAAACTCCATTGATATATATTTTGACGTATCATTTTCTCCTCAAATTCTTTAATTGATGGATATATGAATAAAGTTGTTTATATTTTACCTATCATTTAAATTACAAAAGGGGATCAAAATATCTTCCTTCATATACCTCATTGGTAAATTTCTCGAGGATTGTATCCCACCTCTTCAGACACGCAAGGATATTATTCAAGGACTCGTAGTCTCCCTTGAAAGGGAAGTTATCTTCCCTAACCATGATCCAAGAGGATCAAGAATTCCCAAAAATTAAAGTGTTATGAATCCAATAAAAACTACATTATTTCAAGATTTGTCAATGAAGGAAGAGTCCTTGAAGAAGCTACAAATGGCTCTCCAAGAGACCAAGAAAGTCCCTTTTTTTCCATTGTGGAAGAAAAAACTATGATGTAGTCAAGCATGGAAAACTCACCTTTCAATACCCTTCCTCAAGAGACCATCAATGACTTTTGAAAGTACACTAGAGGCATCAGTTCCAAGCTAATGAGGAAAATGGGCTATGATGGTCAACAACTAGGTAAGGAAGGCCAAGGGATTCTAATCCTCATTATATCTCAATGGAGGCTAGAGAGGGAAGGCCTAGGATTCAATGGACAATAATTTAGCACAATTTCAGCTCAAACCACCTTCATCAAGTCAAGAGAAAGAAAAAAATAATACATTCCCATCAAGGAAAAGATGGTTGGAAAAGGAGTGTGAAACAAACCACTCAAATATTCTTGTAAAGGCTTGGAAGAGAGTAGAAAAGAGATAATCCTTCCATCCATAACCACTCCCACTCTTGGGGGACCAAGCAACCAAGATGGAAATCATCATCACAAATTGGAAAGGTATGACATAGTATCATTGGCTTTCTTTTATTCCAAGAAAAGGGGTCATAAGGCCAACACTTTTTGGCACTCTAGAAGACCAAGAAACCAATGTAGGAACTATTCCTAGTATTGTATATTTATTAGACACTTTGAGGCCAAATTTCTTAGGCTTCACCTGAAATCGCATCACAAGAACTAAATAGACAAGAAGAAAGCGTCGAGAGTCAACATCAAGGGGAGGGAGTTTCTTACACTTACAATGCAAGGAGTAATTATTGTCCAATGACCTATTGTAATAGTGAATTTCATCTCTAACCATGAGATAGATAGTAGGGCTATGCCAAAGGAATCCCTTATTTATCTCTTATCCTCCATCCTAAAATGAAAGCACCCTTTCTTGGATCTTTGTCAAAGATTGCTTGTTGGCAATAGAGGAGCTAGGCACAAAAATGAAAATAAAAAGAATATCCAAGGGAGTTGAAGGCTTTGGGGACCAAAATACTACAAATGGGGAGGTGTGATCTAAATTGGATCTTCACCAAAAAAAAAAAAAAAATCTAAGATTTGTAATAAGCGTTGAATGGATTTTGGTAAAGTTGAGAAAATGTTCAAAATTCCCTTAGAAGTTGAAACAAACCATTTTGATGGTTAACCTTACAAGGTGGCCCATTAAAAATGAATGCCTTGATGAAGAAGAGCATTGAATGGAAAATAGAGAGGAGGAAATGAAGGATGCCACTAGTAGACATAAGAGCTAAAAGAAGTTGTTTGCTTCATGATAAGAGGAGAAGAAGAAATCTCTCCCATGATAAGTGAAGATTGTTGTTCATCGATGGTCATTTCCAAATTTCCTACGAGTGAGTAAAAACACACTAAATCTTTGTATACCTCACCCTTTTGTAGTCAATTCCTCTTACTAAAATCCCCATCCAATCTACTTTTCCCATTTGGTGTTTCCATGAAAAAATACTCTCTCTATTGCACATTTGAATTATAATCTCTATTGTATTTATTTGTTATGTTCTTCTTGAATGGTTGTGTGAATAAGCAATACAACTTAGTTTATTTAGTATGGTGTCATTTATGTCGTATGCTCCAATACTAGAATACTATTGAACCCTAGTGCATTATGTAAATAAATGATACATCTAATATATTAGATGGAGACCAGCCCCAAGGATTAGCTGAAGTGGTTCTGAAATCCAAACATGTCAAAGAAAACTTTTGAAATATGGAAACATATGTTCGAAAGTGTTAGCACCAGAAGTCACCTATGGATTGCATCAGAGCTAAGAATGATACCCATCAGTTTGTATGTCATAGTAAATAGTTTAAAGCGTGGTCTAATGGACACAGTCTCAAGATTATATTGTTTTAACTCAGAAAACTGGGTTGGCATGCATAGACAAGTGAGGTCTTGATTTAACTTAAGACAGTAAGTTTGTATAGTGGTGAGTAGACAGAAGAAACATGAGGAAAGCATGAAATTCTTCTTTGGACATCTGGTCTTCCAACAGGCTATGGAGGAAAAGTCTCATATACAAGATCCTCTTGGATCTGAAAACTCCAAGGAACTGAAAACGTTGCAAAAACATACATAGTCAAACCTACACTATACTAAAATCACAACACCCGACTGGATCATCCATGTCTGGGCTTTCAGAGTCAGAAGCAAAGAAATGAAAGGAGAAATTGACTTTCATTAAACAAGAAGTCTCAAATAGTAGTCCATAACCAGAGAACCAGAGGCCTCGTTAAAACATTACGATCAGGAGCTCACCTCAACCATCGACACTAACTGAAATTGAGAACGACTCCTAAATACTCAAAACTGACTCCCAGCAGCAAGTTCTAACTATTACATTAAAGGTGTTACGTCTGCATGCCTCCTGTCAGACTGCGCATGCAGTCTCTGGCTAGTTGTGAAGTTCAGTCAAGCACAATCGTGTTCCAGAACGAGCCTAAAAGTGAGTTGACCAGCTGACAGTCCCTTTCCGGACTTTCCATTAATGGTGAAAACAATGTCCAACCACCACCAACTACTTTAATAACTGCTTCCTTTGGATTGGGGAGGCTCAAATCATCTCTACATTTGTAGGACGTGGCGGCCTTCCCTTGGTTGTTTGTTGATTCATTGAACTGCTACAAGGGGACCCATATGGTGGACATGGAAGAGGATTTGGCAGGTACAATGGTGACATCGACGTGGAGGTGAGATGAGAGGAACCCATGTAGACAGACGTGGCAGATGGAAGGTGACCGGGAATGTACGGGTGGCGGAAAACATGGGTGTTTCTCTGGGACAAGACAACGATGAAGTGGAACGAGGTGATGATGTGGGGGGAAGAGGAAAGGTCGTGGAAGTAGACGGGATGGGGACCATCTGCCCAGGAGGAGGTGAGTGTTAGAACACTTGGTAGGAGATGATAGGCAGGAGTGATAATGGGACATGGTCCGATGGTGAGTGGAAGACAGGTGTACCATAATGAGATGAGGAGGGAGAGCGGGTGATGTGATGGGAAGAGGTAAGAGACGGAGTGGGAGACAAATGTCAGTGGGAGGTGGGAGTGGTAAGAGGTGGTGGTAAGCGGTCTACTTTGGAGGGGGTAGGCAGCGGTAAGAGGTTTTAGGCAGGGGGGTTCGAGTTAAGGAGAGGGTAACATGTTAGTGGGGGGCCCGCACTTGGAAACCACCAACTCATACCCCCCCCCTCTACTAAATGTAGAACGACAGTGGGGGTCCGATATGGATCCTATGCCGTATATCTGGGCGCACGGATCTCAGTCACCCAGATCTATGCACTGCTTAGCATGACATGCCTATGCGCACAAGACTTGGGATAAGTGGGTTTTTAAGCCATTTCTTGCCATTTTTTCGCCAAAGGGGTCCACTTCTTAGGAAAACACCTCCAAATTAATGTGATAACATTAGGCTCCATGGGGGATGGCTTTCTCCTTGTGAGATGCCAATAAATCTTCTGCAGTTTCAGTTCCTTGTTGTTGGGTTATGGAGTCACTTATAAAACTAAAAACAAAAGGAAAACAATATTTACAAATAGATGGGAGCCACTTATGGCTCAAATAAAGAACTTCTTCAGAAAATGCCCATTTACAGGGCCACCAAAAACTTCATCACCCTCCAAATTCTATAACCTGTAGGTATTATTCAAAATTATCTTAGAAATTTTGAAGGGCCCAATCCAGAGGGATTTAAATTTACCATGTTTTCCCTTGTCTTGTCTAGGTGCATCCCATCTAAGCACTAGGTATCCCAGCTAGAAATTTTATTTTCTCGCCTTTCTTTCAAAGGCTTGCTTGATCCTCTATTGATGGTCATGAGCTTTGTCCATCACCTGCTCTCTAGTCTATTGGGATTCTACCAGTTGATGAATTCTTCTTATCATATTGCCAGGTTATCCTTGATAATCTTGAAAGAATTTTTCTACAGGTAAAACCAGTTGAGAAGGAAAAACTGATTTTGTCCCATATACAAGTTGGAAAGGGGAGATGCCTAGGGACCTCTTGGTTGTCACTCGATCAGCTCATAGAGAAATTTTCAGATTTGAATCCCAGGCCTTCTTATTGTCCTCTAGTAGTATTTTAATAATTTTAATGAGGCTTTTGTTAGAGGACTCTGTTAGTCCATTGCCTTGGGGATAATAGGGGGTGGAATGGATTAATGAAATCACAAACTGCTCACGAAATTTGATAAATGGCTCAGACTTGAACGATGCAGCATTACCAATGATGATTTTGTTCAGAAAACCAAACCTTACAATAATATCCTCCAGAAAACCAATGATCACTTTATGAGAAGCACTCCTTGTGGGGATAGCTTCTATCCATTTGGTGAAATAATATGTGGCAGTCAAGATCCACCTGTGCTAACCACTTGAAGCAAGATGAATTTCTCCAATAAAGTCCAGGCCCCATTGCTGAAAGGTTCCTGAGGCTACTACAAGGTTCAATGGTTGGTACTTGAGCTACTGATTTCCAGAGAATTTCTGACATTTAACACAAGGCCAGTAATACCCAGCCTTGAGAATGTTATAGGTCATGGTCCTCCAAAAGTGATGTCCTCAACATAGGTTGTCATGGAATTCAAACATAATGTTTTGGGCCTCCCACGGGTCTAAACATATTAGAAGAACTCTTAGAAAGTCTTTCCAATACAAGGCCTGGTCAATAAGGCAATACCTAATTGCTTTTATCTTTAAAGCTCTTGATTTTCTCTTCCCCATTCCATCTGGAGGTCACAGCTCTTGCAGAAAATATACAATGTCTTTGTACCAGGTACATCCTGCCAGTGGAAGGAGATCCTCTGGATTTTTGTCAAGCAACTCAACTTGTTGATTTCCTAAGCAAGTGTTGATGAAGTTAACCCCCAGTGATTTACAATTATATTTAGCCAACAACTTGGCTAAACCTTGTTCTTTAATTAATTTGGTGGGCTTTATTTCCAGGTCAAATTCAAGGATTTTGGCAATCCTTTTTCTCCTTCTCCCATCTATGTCGGGCTGAATAAGAATGTCCTTCACAGAAGCTGAAGGAACATAAGCAATAATATTTGAATGCAGAACATAGACTCTGAAAGCTTTAAGATATTTCACCAAGGCATAGGCATGCTTCTCCATGATGTCATATGTTAAGAACCAAATATCAATATAGCATAGAAAAACCTCAGAAAAAGTACTCAACACCTTGAAAAAGAGATAATTTCAAATAATAAGCCTTTTCGAGGGGGAAACCTCCTTTTACCCCACTTAAATGTTCAAGTACAAGATGATTCAAAATGAAAATGTCTCCTTGGTATATATAGGAGACTAGGAGGTACTAATGGCCT
>ML880964.1:11123-27118 GCA_009831015.1 Picea engelmannii | reverse complement strand
AATACATTTCCCTCATAAAAGAGGGTTGCCTTCTAGGGAAAAAAACCCTAACATAATCTCTACCGTTAGATCTACGACCTTATAATGAACGGTCTAGATTTACAATGAAATTACAATATACTTTTACAAGGCAATTTTTGCTTCAGGGGATTCGCCCCCGAACCCCCGCTGGGGGCCCGCTTGCCCCCAGACCCCCCAGTCGGGGGGATAGGCCCCTCAGACCCCGCAAAGGGGGTACCCCCCCTCTGCACTCCCCCACATGGAAGAGTGTACATACTTCTGGGGTGTAAATACTTCATGGGGTATAAACACGGCTAAAAGCAAGGACCTCTGAATCAGGAAGATAATCAGGCTCCACAACCAACAACAATTTCCCAAGTAGGGCACAAATTTTAATGAAGAAGTTTTCTCACAACGGGAGAGATATATTGATGTAGGAGAATCGATAGCGAGCACTCGGAGCAGGACCACTCAGCGCTTGGGAATATTTTCAAAATATCAATGCTGGAATTTACGGAAATATTTTGAAGCATGCCTCAACTCAGCACTGGGAGATATTTTGAAGCATGCCTGAACTCAACGTTGGGAGATATTTTGAAGCATGCTTGAACTCAGCGCCGAAAAATATTGTGAAGCACGCCTGAATGATTGCAAGTGAAGTGGGAGTTTCCACTCCTGATCTGGAATACGACTGGACTAAGATAGTCGTTAGGTTAGGTTTTGGAGTAGACAATTAGTCAGGGGGGACCCTAAGAACCCTATGAGATAAATAGAGTTTTTGTACGCCCAAATGAGGCTAGTTGCAAGTTAGTAGGAGATTTATAAGTTTGTAGTTGTTGGCTTGATTGTAGTTGTAACCATTTTTATTTTGAATGAATACAACTGAGGTAAATTGATCCAATGTGTGTGGATGTTTTTATTGCTTGCAAATTTAATGTTGTTATTGTTTATGTAAATGAATGTATGGAACTGTGAATGTTAGGATAAGTTTCAATTGTTTCTCTTCTGTTGAAATCGGTGCAAGGCGTGCACACATAATGCAAGGAGTGAATTGAAAGGATATGTTTCAGTTACGAAGCTCGAAAGAGATAGCTCGAAAACTTTCCCTTTGCAAGGAGTGAAAAGTGACTGCTGCAAGGAGTGCACAGTCATCCGTAAGAATTCAAACCTTGTGTAATAATTGGTTGCAAGGTGTGCACCAAATAGAAGGAGAACGCCAAGAGGACGAGAGGAATTTCTCTTCGAGAATCCCTTTGGATATGAGTTATCGAAATCCCCAAAACACAAGGAGTGCATGGGAAGTCGAAGTATTCACAAGGCCAAGCTCAGGAGGGATAACACTTTTCAAAAGAGTCGAACCCGCAGGAGGCGCAAATCTTGAATCCTTTGCAGACTTAGAAAACTTTCTAAGTTAGAAGAGATCAGAAGCTCAGGAGGAGAAGCTACAGTGGGCGTTGGATCACAGTGTGAGGATCAACAGTCATGTGATTCAAGACAAGGTACATAAGATTTAATGCCTCATACACACAAGAGAGAGAACCCTCCAAGATTTGAGACTTGAAACTTCCGAAGTCCGGAGTTCTAGATTTCCGAAGTGAAATCTCAGGCATTAGATCGATCTAGTGAATATGAGCCATCAAATGTCATGAGATCTAAAGGAAGAACAAGGTGAGGCATTGAAACACCTGAATCCTGAAGAGTCGAAGAGTGGAGAGTCATCGATCTGTCAGTGGACACTTGTCAACAGATCGCGAGCTCCAGGAAATTTGTCATGGGACTTTCAGTTTGAGAACTGAGATCATCGAATCCCAAAGACCCATAGAGTCCCGAAATGAATATGAGACATCATTCATGGAGGATATGTGGAGAATATATGAGAACTCTGATTAAATACCCAAAGTGATCATTGGCCCTCATATCAGGAGGACACACTTAAGTGGATCACAGCCTTCGAATCGAATCCATTCGGAGAAGGGTTAAGTTTGAGGTTTGAGATCCTCGAAGTCTGAAACCCAAAGGAGATATCGACCATCAATCGAGAGGAGGGTCACAGGGCCATTGATCCGAGTTGAAGGTTTAAACACCCGAAGTGAAGGCAGGATCATTGATCATGAGGAGAGGTGTCTGATGATCATCTGCTCTGGAGGATTGGAGTACATAAGAAAGAGAGGTTTCAGATTCGGAAAACTTGAAGTATGGAGACCCACAAAGATCATAGTCATTGATTTAAGGGGACATGTGTCACCAGATCTTCTGCTCCGGAAGATTGCTCTACAAAGGAAACCAAGGTTTGAGATTCAATAATTATGAAGTCTAGAATTTTGAATCGACCACAGTCATCGATCGAGGAGAGGGAGATCCAAACCATTGATTCCAAGGAATAGATATCAGTCATCCATCAGGAAGAACCGCCAATATTGTGATATCAAAGGCCATCTCGCATTATGGGGACAAGAGTTGCACAGACTTTAAAAAGTCAAGGACGGGCCGCAATCCATACCATGGTTTCTCCAAGAATACACGTGGAGGCTCGAGGAGAATTGTGGGCCCAAAAATAGTTTGACTTCAAACCTCTTATGGCCATGCCTTCAATCATGTGGTCATTACCCAAGGTCACATCAGAGGAGGGGCCAAGAGAAAATGCGCTAACACCCGATACTCTGATATTTTCATAGAGTGATAAAGGGAAGGTCACAGGTGTCGTGAAACCTACGCAGGGAGCCGAGGGGACCAGTGTTTAACACACAACGAGGACAATAAGGTTTTAGAGAGTCACCCGACTCCATAATCGAATATCCTGACCAGGAGGTTGTGCAACCCTTAGGAGAGAAGGGGGTCTACACCAAGTGGTATCAGAGCTGAATTTTTTCTTGCATATAGTAGGCAAAGGAGGAGAGAAAAAAGAACTCAAAGTTGTACTCTGTGTGTAACATACAGTCAACATAATTCCACTGAGGAGATGAGTGGAAACACCTTTAGCCAATCGGGTTGTCGAAAGGGATATGCGAGAACTTTGTACAAGATTAGAGGCGATAGAGGCAACGTAGAGGAGAGCACCTGATGTTGGATACATCAGCGATGCAGAGAAAGAAGAAGTAGAAGCTGTAGGAGAAGATTTTGTCGAAGAACACTTTTTGAGAGCAGTTGCTAGATTGGGAGGAAGAGCCAAGATAAAGGTCCCAATGTATGAAGGAAATTTAGATGATGAATAAATGATGGATTGGGTGAGATCCATGGACAAAAATTTTGACTATGAAGATGTCGATGAAGAGAAAAAGGTGAAACAGGTTGTCACCAGGTTGAAAGGACATGCAACACTGTGGTGGGACGAACTACATGCTAAGAGGAGAAGCAAAGGAAAACAAAAGATAAAGAATTGGGACAGAATGGTATCCAAGTGGAAGGCTAAGTTCATGCCCAAAGATTACCAGAGCAATCTAATTAGGAAGTTGCAGAACCTGAGACATAAGGGTATAATAGTTAAGGAGTACACAGAGGAGTTCTATAGGCTGAACATCAGAACTATACAAAGAGAGAAAGATGAAGAAAAAGTTTCCAGATATATAAATGGTCTGAGGTATGAAATCCAAGATGAACTCAGCATGATGTTAGAAACAATAGTGGAGGATGCTTATCAGTTTGCACTGAAGGCAGAGGATAAGTTGGCCAGAAAACAAAGCCAATGAGGAAAAGGTAAAATCCCAGCCCCAAACAAAGGCAAGGGAGTTACCCATGAAAAATCACACAAGTCTAAGGACAAGACTGAGAAACCACATTGTCACTTGGAAAGAGGAGGAAGTTCCCGAGGAAGACAGGGTGGTGGAAGAAGTTATTCTAGAGGAAGAGGAAGAAGAAAAGGAGGAGAAGTAAGATGCTATGCAAGTGGAAAGACAAGGCACGTGTATTGGGAATGCCCCGAGAAAAAAGAAAGAAGGAGGAGGCAAATCTCACATTTCAGAAGCATAGAGAAGGGATGTTGAAGTAAAAGGAGCATAGGATGGAAGATCCATGATGTTGAGAAAGGTTCTCTTAAAACCATAGGCAGAAGTTGAAAAGCCTATGTAGAGGAACAATCTCTTCAGGACAACTTGCAAGACTAAATACAAAGTATGCAAGGTGATAATTGACAGTGGGAGCACTGACAACTTAGTATCCAGAGATATGTTGGAGAAATTGGAGTTGGAGACAACTGCACATCCAAAGCCATACAAAGTCTCATGGTTGTAGAAAGGACACCAGGTAATGGTTACTAAACAATGCTTGGTTGAATTTAAGATAGGAGCATATAGAGATGAAATTCTATGTGATGTAATTCCCATGGATGTATGCCATATTTTGTTGGGAAGACCATGGCAGTTTGATAGGAATTTCATTCATGATGAGAGGAATAATACATACACCATGGAGAAGAATGGTAAAACACACATGTTGCTTCTAGTAGAGGAGAAGAAAGTGAAAGAGGAAGCCAACACAAGCATACTTCTCATGAGTAGGAAGGAACTCCTAAAAGAAGTCAAGAAAGAATATGAGATGTAGTTTGATGTAGTGAGGAAAATCAGAGTTATACTTACAAGTAATTTGATGGATGATTTGCCTAAAGAAGTTTATGAATTGTTGGATATTTTTATTGACATAGTGGTGGACGAGTTGCCTAACTCATTTCCACCCATCAGAAGTATCAACCACCATATTGACTTGATGCCAGGAGAAAGTCTACCAAATAAAGCAGCATACAAGTTGACACTTCGAGAGAATGAGGAAGTGAAGAACCAAATCCAGGAATTGTTAGACAAGGTTTTGGTTAGAGAGAGCTTGATTCCATGCACAGTACCAACTGTGTTGAGTCCAAAGAAGGATGGAGGATGGAGAATGTGTACAGGCTCGAGAACCATTAACAAGATCACCATCAGGTATAGATTTCTTTTACCAAGAATGGATGATTTAATGGAATGTTTAAGTGGAGCAAATTTTTTTTCTAAAATAGATTTGAAAAGTGGATATCACCAAATTAGAATGAGAGAAGGTGATGAGTGGAAGACAACATTTAAGACAAATGAAGGTTTGTATGAGTGGCTTGTTATGCCATTTGGCTTAAAAAATGCCCCGAGTACTTTTATGAGGTTGATGAATGAGATACTGAAAGATTTCATTGACAAGTTTGTGGTTGTATATCTGGATGATATATTAATCTTTAGTAGGACTAAAGAGGAGAATTTGAGACACCTGAGACTAGTGATGAGGAGACTACAGTAGGAGAAGTTGTTGATAAATCTGAAGAAGTCCTCTTTTATGAAGACAAAAATCATTTACTTGGGTTTTGTGATCTCTTCAAATGAACTAAAGAAGGATCAAGAGAAGGTGAAAGAAATCAAAGAATGGTTGTCACCAAGGAGTATGTTTGAGGTAAGAAGCTTCCATGGATTAGAAAGTTTCTATAGGAAGTTCATCAGAGACTTCAGTGGAATTTGTGTGCCAATGATGGACACATTGAAGAAGAAGCACAAGTCTTTTAAATAGACATAGGAAGCCGAGCAGAGATTCAATATAGTGAAGGATAAAATAACAGAACAATTAATTATGGTCTTGCCAAATTTTGAAAAGACATTTCAGGTGAGATGTGATGCAAGTGGAGTTGCAATTGGAGTAGTTTTGAGCCAGGATAATAGACCTATTTCCTATTTTAGTGAGAAGATGAATGAGACTAAGAGAAAATACTCCACATATGATAAGGAGTTTTATGCCATAATTCAAGCCTTGAAGAAGTGGAGACACTACCTTGTACCATGGGAATTTGTATTGTATAGTGATAACTAGGCTTTACAATTCATAACCAGACAAGAAAAATTGAATCAGAGGCATGCAAAATGGGTTGAGTTTATGCATAATTTTACTTTTTTCATAAAACATATTGTTGGGAATGCTAACAAAGTTTTTTATGCATTAAGTAGGAGATGCTTGATTCTGCAAAAATTTCAAGTGAAGACCTTGGGGTTTGAACACCTTAAGGACATGTATTGTGATTATATAGGTTTCAAGGAATCATATGAAAAATGTGAGAATTCTGTGTTGAGAGACAGAAGCCAGTGGAAAAAGTATATGATTCAAGAGGGATTTTTGTTCAAGGGAAATCAATTGTGAATACCAAAATTCTCAATGAGGGATAACCTTTTAAAGGAAAAGCATAGTGGAGGATTGGCTGGAAATTTTGGCCATGATAAAACATTTGCATAGTTGAGAAATTCATACTATTGGTCAGGTATGAGAACATAAGTGATAAAGTTTTTGAACAGATGTAGAATCTGCAACATGCAAAAGGAAAAAGACAAAACACTAGATTGTATAAACCATTTCCAATACCAAAGAGGCCTTGGGATGTAATAAGCATGGATTTTGTGTTGGGACTGCCAGGAACGCAAAGAGGATTTGATTCCATATTTGTGGTGGTGGATAAATTTTCAAAGATGGCACACTTTATCCCATGCCAAAAGACCAGTGATGCAACACATGTTGCAAATCTATTTTTCAAGGAAGTTGTGAGAATTCACGGCCTACCCAGAAGCATTGTCTCGGACAGAGACACAAAATTTGTTGGTCATTTTTTGAGAACACTCTGGAAGAAGTTGGGGAAATATTTGTCCTTCATCTCAGCTTATCACCCTCAGACGAATGGATAGACTGAGGTGGTAAACAAAATTTTGGGAAACTTATTGAGGAGTTTGGTCATTGAGCATCATAATCAGTGGGATCAGATTCTGCCACAAGCAGAATTTTCATACAATGACCCATTAAACAAGAGCACTGGAAAAATCCCATTCCCAATATTGTATGGAATGCAACCCAGGGGAGTATCTGAGTTGAGAGACTTCGAACAGAGTGATATCAAGAGCGTTGGAGAAGAAGATTTTGCTACAGAAATGCATAAGATCCATAGCCAGATCAGAGGAGAGTTGCAGAGTTCTAACCAAGAGTACAAGCGCAAAGATGATCCACATTGCAAAGAACTTCAATTTGATGTTGGAGATCAGGTTCTGGCACATCTCATGAAAGAAAGTTTCCCTAGGGGAACATATAACAAGTTAAATATGAAGAATATAGGGCCATGTAAGATCTTGAGGAAGTTTGATGCAAACTCCTATGATATTGAGTTGCCATATGATGTGGGCATATCGCCCATATTCAATGTTTCAGACATGTATCCTTACAGAAAAGATGACATAGAGGGATCTGAATATCAAGAGAAGATTCAATGGGAGAAACATATTCCTATAGCAGAAAGACCAGGAGGAAGACCTATTTCGAATATCTGGTCAAGTGGAAGGGACACCCAATAGAAGATGACAGTTGGGAAAATGAAGTTGATATCCAGAAGCATGGAAAGTCGCTACAAGAGCTCATGGACATGAGTCCATGAATTTTTGTCAAGGGGAGTATGATGTAGGAGCATCATTAGCGAGCACATGGAGAAGGACCACTCAACGCCTAGTAATATTTTCAGAATCTCAACGCTGGCAGTTACAACAAATATTTTGAAGCACACCTGAACTCAACGTCGAGAGATATTTTGAAGCATGACTGAACTTAATGCCAGAAAATATTGTGAAGCATGCCTGAACGATTGTGAGCGAAGTGGGATTTTCCACTCCTCTAGAATGCGACTGGACTAAGATAGCCATTAGGTTAGGTTTTGGAGTAAACAAGTAATCGAGGGGAACCCTAAGAACTCTCTGAGATAAATAGAGGTTTTGTACTCCCAAATGAGGCTAACATCAAGTTAGTAGGATATTTATGAGTTTGTAGTTGTTGGTTTGATTGTAGTTGTAACTATTTTATTTTGAATGAATACAACATAGGAAAATTGATCCAATGTGTGTGGATGTTGTTATTGCTTGCAAATTTCCCGTTGTTGTTGTTTCTGTAATGAATGTATGGAACTGTGAATGTTAGGATAAGTTTTGATTGTTTCTCTTCTGTTCAAATCGGTGCAAGGTGTGCAAACAGAATGCAAGGAGTGCGTTGATGTGATCTATTTCGGTTCTGAAGATCAGAAGAGATAGCACAAAACATTTCCCTTTGCAAGGAGTGCAAACTGACTACTGCAAGGAGTTCACAGTCATCCACAAGAATTCAAACCTTTCATAATAACCGGTTGCAAGATGTGCACCGAGCAGAAGGAGAATTTCAAGAGGGTGAGAGGAATTTATCTTCGAGAAATCCTTTGGATCTGAGTTATCGAAATCCATGAAATGCAAGGAGTGTGCGGGAAGTCAAAGTCTTCACAAGGCCAAGCTCAGGAGGGATAACACTTTTCATAAGCATAGCCAAGTTCCAAGAGTCAAACCCGTAGGAGGTGCAAAGGTTGAATCCTTTGGAGACTTAGAAAAATTTCTAAGTTAGAAGAGATCGGAAGATAAGGAGGAGGAGTGACAGTAGCCGCTGGATCACAATGCGAGGATCAACAATCATCTGATTCAAGACAAGGTACGCAAATTTAACACCTCATACACACAGGAGAGATAACCCGCCAAGATTTGAGACTTGAAACTTTAGAAGTCTGGAGTTCTGGATTTTCGAAGTGAAATCTCAGGCGTTGGATCGATCTAGTGAATCTGAGCTGTCAAATGTCGTCAGATCTAGAGGAAGGCCAAGTCAAGGCATTGAAACACCCGAAGCCTGAAGAGTTGAATATTTGAGAGTCATCGATCTGTCAGTGGACACTTGTCACCAAATCGCAAGCTCCAAGAAATTTGTCATGGGACTTTCAGTTTGAGAACTGAGATCGTCGAATCCTCAAGACTCGTAGAGTCCTGAACTAAATCTAAGCCATCAGATCTAGAGGAGACATGGAGAAGATCTGAGAACTCTGGGTAAATACCCGAAGTAATCCTCGACCATCATATCAGGAGGACACGCGTCAGTGGATTACAACCTTCAGATCGAAGTCATTCGGAGAAGGGTGAAGTTTGAGGTTTGATATCCCCGAAGTCCAAAACCCGAAGGAGATCTCAATCATTGATCGAGAGGAGGGTCACAGGGTCGTTGATCTGAGTTAAAGGGTCAAACACTTGAAGTGAAGGTAGGAACATTGATCATGAGGACAAGTGTCTTATGATCGTCCACTCCAGAGGATTTGAGTATGGAAGAAAGAGAGGTTTGAGATTTAGAACACCTGAAGTTTGGAGACCCGTAGAGATCATAGGCGTTGATTGAAGGGGACAGGTGTCACTAGATATTTCACTCCAAAAGGTTGCTTTGTAAAGGAAACCAAGGTTTGAGATTCCAGAATTCTGAATCGACCACAGTCTTTGATTGGGGAGAGGGAAATCTAGACTGTTGATTCCAAGAAATAGATCTCAGTCGTCCGTCTAGAAGCACCATCAAGATCATGAGATCGACGGTCAAATTGCATTGCAGGGATAGGAGTTGCATGGACTTTAAAAAGTCGAGGGTGGGCCACAATCCATACCGTGGTTTTGCTAGGAAGACACGTGGAGGCTCGAGAAGAATTGCAGGCCCAAAAGTAGTTTGACTTCAAACTGCTTATGTTTTCTCCCTTAATCATGTGGTCATCTCCCAAGGTCACATCGGAGGAGGGGTGGAGAGAAAATGCGTTGACGCCCGATGCTCTAATATTTTCACAAAGAACAAAAGGGAAGGTCTCGGGTGTCGTGAAACCTGAGCAAGGAGCTGAGGGGACTAGTGTTTAACAAATAATGAGGCTAATAAGGTTTCATAGAGTCACCCGACTCCAAAATTGAAGATCCTGACCGGGAGGTCACGAAACCCTTAGGAGAGAAGGGGGTCTGCACCATATATAAAAAATGAAATGAAATGAAATGAAAGTTTAGGATAACCACAAATTAATGGGTCAACAATCCTTAATTTTCCCCTTTACATTATCAAATTCAAATTTATGTTTTAAAATTGCACATAAGAAACTCTAATGTGACGAAATCCTTCTAAAGGGTGATGTTTTCACACTTTTTTGCAAGTCGTTGGAGTGAAGAATGAAATTCAGTGGGCCTTCTAGGTCCTCCCTCTTATGCACTAGGGTTTCCTCCTTCAAGCCAAACATTCTTCCATTAAAACATGCCAATTTTTCTTCACCACCAAAACCCTATCCCTAGGGTGACGTTAAGCTCCTCAAGTGTGATGTTTTGGCATCAAGAGAAAGACGTTGGGCTAGAAATGGACTAGGATAGATCCTCCAAGGTTTCTCTTAGGAATGTTGAGGAAAGGGTATTGTTGGCACAGGGGCAGACCCAGGGTTCAACGCTACAACAACGCACCATAAAAACCCTAACTACCGGCCCTTTTGGCAACACTTGTGAAGCAGATGAAGTCTCACCCGAGGTAGAGGCAGGGGTGGTTGCAGGACTCCAATGTATGCAACATTAGCTGGGACACAGATCTATGATTGTAACACTTTAACATAACACTTAGCAGTTATAGTTCATTAATATTCGCCTTTAGCTTACAGCGCAGATAAAACATAATAACAGAATGGTGAAGTATTCACATAGATCTAATATAATCAAGCACTAAGCACATCAACATAGATCAGATCTAGAATTCATTCACATTATTCAACACTAAGCTATTCTATCAAATTCCTCTATACATCAGCGCACTAAGCATTTAATCACATAAACAAGAGAACACCCAAAACGCACAAAGCAACCACAACACAGGATATACGTGGTTCACCCTCTCCCTAGGGATATTCCCACCAACTCTTATTCAGTTTATTTTCTTTGGTCAATCTTCTACATGCACAGAGCCTTGAGATCTTACTCTGCAAAGGACAAGATATCTGCTCACTTCTCTAGATCATCCTTCCCTGAGTTACACCACAAATCCTTCCACAGTATCTTACGATCACTTGCACTTTGTTACACATTATTTTCATCATCCCTATGATCGTTAATGATGTAAACCTATATGTTTCCTTCAGAGGGGTCAGTGGCCTGAGTTCCTGAAGAGAGAAGGGAGAAGAACTTTTCCTGGGAAAAGAAGTTGCATTTTCTTGTGTAAAAACCTTATAAAAAATGAAGTTCGCAGGCTACCTATGTATTAGGGTGCGAAAATGCCTGATTCTCACAGGCTGCATCATATCTAGGGTGTGAACAGTTCACAGGTTTCACTATGAGCAGGGTGCGAGAATGCTTACACGTGGGAAAAATGAGCGTTTTCTCGAATCTTCTAGAAAGAGAAACTTCCTTGGTGAGGTGGCATCCAAATGGTTTGGATCTTACTCGCTTTCATGATTTAGTGGGATCATCCTAACCTCCTCACCTTATCCTCTTCAACTTATAAAAGGAGAGGAGCTCTCATGGAGAAGGGGTTCTTGAGCTTGTTAGCTTTGGTTGGCTTGGAATTATTAGCTTGGTTGGAGTGGCTTTGAGATTTTCTTTGTCAAGATAGATTGTGAATATCATCAGATCTATGATCTCAGAATTCTTGGAGTGAAAGTGTGTGGGGAACGAAGGCCATGGTTGTAATCTCTCTTTCATATTTAATATGATACAGTAATATGATTCTTTCCTATAAAGCTTGTTGTGTTTTATTGTATGATTCCTTGATCACATACATAGGTTTATATTGAGTTTATGTTATTGTTATCACTTTGGTTGGTTGTGTTCTTTTGCATGTTCATCATTGTATGAGCGTTGGAACGGAGCTAGGATGGCGATGGCGAGAGGAAGCGACATTTAAACGATATGTCACTCATCCCTCTTTAGATAGTAAATTCAATATCTAGAACTTAAGGAAAGCGTCATGTTCTGGTGTGTTTTGTTCTAGATCTAGGTGGATCTAGAGAGATCAGTTAGTGTCTGCACCTACCAATTAGTCCAATAACAAAATTGGCGACTCCACTGGGGAACAAATTGTTTCCTATTTAGTCTAGTTTCCCTTGCTTTGATTGCTTGTTCTCTGGTCTCTGAGTATGTGAGAGATCCATCCAGACTCTCTGGATTTGAAAGTTCACTCAAATTTATCCCTTTTTCAAATTTTTGCTTGTTTACAGGCATTCTCGCACTGTACCCTTTAGTGGCCTGCGAGAATCATTGTTGCTCACACCCTACTGTTCAGTTAGGTGTGAACTTCTCGCACCCTACCAATGTCTAGTCTGAGAGAATACCTAATTCCCGCACTGTAATATACTACTAGGCTGCGAACCTGTTTGTGAAAATTTTTGGATTGGGTCTTGTCATTTTTTGGTGCCCAGTTTTTCTTTGAACAACTGGATTGAACTTTTGGAGCCTATATTGATCTATTTACAGTCTTCTTGACATTCTTTGAGTTTCTTTTATCCATCTTTTCTTTGTTTTGTTTTGAATGATTAGTCTCTTGCTTTGAGTGTCTTTCAATTACAAAGCATGTGTTTTCTTTTGAATTGTTTAGGGAAAGATTAGATTTCTTCTGAATAGTTCGCTTTAAAAGAGAACTTTTAGTTTGGGTTTCTTTGTTTTAAGAAAGTTCATTATTGCTTTTAGTAAAATTTTTGAAACAAAAAGATTTAATTTCTTGCTTTATATTAGATTGGGGGCATCCTTGCATTTGAAGTAGCGAAATTGCATGATTCTTGGCGTTCAGTACCTTTTTCTCATTTCTTGGGAATCTTGATATTGATGAGTTTAATATATTTTGGGACATCATGCATATGGGAATGATAAATGTTTTCTCCTTCTCGTAGCATAGCTTTCATTGAAATGAAAAGATTGCATCTTCATATCTTTGCATAACTTTCGAGTCAGTCGAAACACCATATTGTCCACACCATTTTACTTTTGAGTAACAACAACCATAGAATAAAGCACTTATTAAAATTGATTAGACAATTTTATATTTTCTGGTAGCAAACCTACATTAGATTAGTTGTAGGGCTTTGGAATAGGTGTGAAAGATAACTTTCCAAAGTTGCAAACAAACATAGAATCTTGAATTAGGGAGCGGTTAAATCCACTTATTACATTTTGTCCTGGGAAGCCCTTCTAACACAAGGGTCAATCACGAGGTTGCATTGAGACTAACAGAGTTATTCACCCTGCTTTGTTGGTCTTGGTGTAGAGATTACGTGTATTATGGGGGTCACTTGAGAGGTATACCCACAATGATGAGTGGAAGCCTTTCGAGTTGATTTTGAGTTAGATACCCTACCCTTGCACGTGGATCGGACTATCGACTGTTTCCCCAGGCATCACTGTAGTAATTGGTAACCTTAGTGGCCTATCTCTCTAGGTTATTTACACGAGGTGACTGTGGAGGGGCAAGTCTTCATGGTACCTGGAATCAAGGTTGGACAAACTCACTCGGGCTCCTTAGAGGGTATACCCACGATTATGTGTGGGAGCTTGCACCAGGGTGTAAGTCTATTAAGCAGGTCGTCAACGTAACTTTTCCACCCGCTCTCTCTTAGCCCCTTCTTACTTTGTTCCCGCGACATTGGATTTCATCACCAACTAGTGCGTTCATTGTGAGAAGGTTTTGTTTTCTTGCTTGCTTACTAGATTTTTAGCGTGTGCTATTTGTTTTCCCTAGCAGACTCTACGTTGGATTTATTTAATGGCATGAGTTCCCAGAATGACCAATGAAGGAACCCCTGCTCCAGGGGAACCTTTTGTTTTTCCTTCCTATGGAAAAATCGGTCCTCCCCACATCGCTACTTTGAGCCTTCCAAGTCTCACTATTGGATTGTCGGTGTGGTTGTTTTCCACTCAGGTAATCCTGACTACAGTTAGTGCTTCAGTCACAAGCACTTTCCCCCAAGAGCATCAACCTCATGTTGATCCTTCACCTTCTTCACCAGTAAGGTCTTCTTTTCCTTCTTTGCTTGCAATGTCACCTTTCGTTTCATCTTCTTCGTTAGGTGAAAGTTCTGAAGCTAGTAACCCGATGAATAAGAAGAAGAAGAAAAGAAAGATTAAGAAGAAGAAATATAAGCAAGGGTCAAAACCTCCAACCATTGTCAAACATGTTGGAAAACAACCAGTTACTGTTAATTGTGCTAGGAGTGTTGATGATGTCAATATCACCCAAGCAACCCGTAAGCCCAAGTACCCTTGTAGGCTTTGTAAGGGTAGCCATATTCTTAAGGCATGCTCAGGTCTATCCAAGGTTATAGAAGCATGGTCTACACATCCTCGCCAACCTATGTCGTTAGCTTCTGAACAACATGTTGATGACCTCCCGTCAACTAGTCACGATACCGTTGGGAAGAAGAAAAGTAGAGTCAAGTTCCTATGTATGTTATGCAAAGGGAGTCATCTAACTCATCTTTTCCCTCATATGGACAAAGCCTCAAAATTACTTGAATACATGAATGTTTCACAGCCTCAACTCCCAGTCGCTTACCATAAACTTTCTCTCAACCCTCCAATAGTTGATGGAATGATCACTTTGATCCCTTCACCAGTCAATCTGGTTGATCATGTCGTCAATATGGTCACATCCTTAGTTGAACTTGTTGACAAAGTGGTTGATCTGATACCCTCATCGGTCAATCTCACTCTCCCCTCAGAGAGTGGAACCCAAGCGGTCGATCTGTTTCCACCTGTCAACCCCATTCTCCCCTTGGAGAATGAAACCCAAGTGGTCAATATGATCTCATCATCGGTCGATCCTACTCTCCTGCTAGAGACTAAACCCAATATTTCCCATGCTTTTCTCATTTATACAGACTCTGTCGTGTCATGGGGTATTCCTCCTTCTCCCATGAAACTCCCTCTAAGTTATGAGGCCATCCATTTTGATTGGGGTGTGCTAACTGGACCTCGTCTTCCCTCTCACATTCCTTTCCAGATTACAGTGCAGTTTTGAGGTCGGGATGTTCCTCAGACACTGATAGATGAAGGTTCATCTGTTAGTATTTTGTCCTCTATTGCTTGGCAAGACTTGGGTTATCCTCCACTTGCACCGGTTACGCAGAATCTGTTAGCTTTTAACAGAAGAACTAGTCAACCTTTAAGGACCCTTCCTCAGATTCCTGTAACTTTGGGAGGGAAAACTGTCTTCATTGATGTCATGGTAGTCCAAGACCCCTTGGATTTTTCTTTACTCCTTGGGCAGGATTATGTCTATGCCATGAAATCTATTGTGTCTACTCTTTTTTGTGTGATATCTTTCCCTCACGATGGACGGGTTGTGACTGTTGATCAACTTTCATTCATTGACCCCACCTAGATTGCCTCCCTAAATGGTTCTTATATGCAGACGGTTTCACCCCCGCCACAGGTCAATTATGTGGCATTGTCACCCATGGCTTCAAATTCTAATGATTTAGATCCAGTAGTTGACATGGTGATCTCTTCGATAGGGTTGTTAGAGCCTGATCTCTTTACTCTTGTCATGACCCTTGACATGGTGTCCTTCCAGAGTGTGTTTCTTCCTTCCAGTGAAGACCTCTTGGAAGCCATGACCGAGTTTTGTCCCTTGACATGGTCTCCTTCTGGAGCATTGTCCTCTTGGTATCCATGATCAAGAAGACTCTGAGGATAGTTTTTTGCGTCTCTGTTGCAACCTCGTTAAAAAATGAAACAGAGGTTTCGAGGAGAGTTTTTGCGTCTCTGAGGCAACCTCGTTAAAAAATGAAACGAGGTCTTTGAGCATGTTTTTTTTATTTTATTTCAAACTCGTTAAAAAATGAAACCACGTACAAGGATAGTTTTTGCATCTCTATGGAAACCTCATTAAAAAATGAAATAGAGGTTACGAGCATAGTTCTTGTTTCTATGTCAAGCTCGTGAAAAAATGAAATAGTGTTCCCCCTCTCTATTTGAGTCAAGTCCTTCGTCTAGTATTTGAAGATTCATTTCATTCTCCTTTGTTTTTGGATGAAATGAAGCTTGGGGGGCATTCGCTTACAGCCTTTGGACTTCATGCTGAACTTTTAGCCACTAGCTTCTTAAGCTGGGGGCTAAGTACCAACCATGCGTTGGGAAGTTGCAAGCATAGTTTTCTATGGTTCAAGCTTGTGTAAAAATGAAACCACTTACCTC